>CAKAOI010050280.1:6000-23063 GCA_916701655.1 Sebastiscus albofasciatus | reverse complement strand
ACTGACTATAGATAAGTACCTCATACAACCCCGCTTCAAAACACCGAAACTATCCCTTTAATCTAACTGCTACTTTAATGAGTAAAAAAGACAAACTTGAAAGTCTTTTATTTCTTTCCGACAGATAGTGAAAAAGGTCAACCTGTTCTGTCTGAGCACCTTCATCCAGGCAGACGCCATGAAAGTGGAGTTTCCAGAGATGATGACGGAGGTCATTGCCTCCCAGCTTCCCAAGGTCCTGGCAGGCATGGTGAGGCCCCTCATATTCCACACCAAGTGATGAAGCCAGCATATAGACGCCACAGATCTGCAGAGACATCTGGTGACTGGATTATTCACCCCACGATTACTGGATTCTTTATAGCCTTCCCTATTGTAGTCAGTCATCTACACTTTTCCAAATAGCCTCTAACTGTCTCTAACGGTGAAACAGAATGAACTTGTTCCCTAAAAAGATGTTTTTCAGTACAGAACTATCTATAAATTCAGAGGCATCAATCAATAAAGCTCCTCTGTGTAATTCTGGTGTATCCAACCTTCCCCATTTTAAAGCTTGTGTGTAGATGGTTCTTACTAGGCGATGTACAGTAGGTTTTGAGAACCACTAGAGATACTGATATTTTTTACAAAAAAGAAAAAAAAAAAAGTTTGAATAATCAGCAGTCTCATCAACATTTCATTCTTAATAACAGCAGACATGCAGGAGCCGCTGAAACCTGCTAATGCTTAAACTAATGAAATTCTTTTAGGGTAGCAGAGTGACCTACTGCACCTACTTCAGGGAGGAGAAACTGGCAAGATAACCATCTGTAAAACATTTGATTAAAAAAAAAAATACTTACTGTGAACTTCAGTGAGCCAGAAATAATTCAGTCAGAGCACATCTCCACCAAGGCTGCATTATACCCCAAATGTGTGATTTGTATAATAGAACTAGGGCTGTCAATCGATTCAACTATTTAATCGGGATTAATCGCATGATGGTCCATAGTTAAACGTGATTAATTGATCGCACATTGCCTCCTTTGCGACAAGCTAGTATGACATGGTTGGTATCAATGGATTCCTGAGGTTTTTCTAGTTTCATATGATACCAGGTTAATGCGTTAACAAATTTGCATTAATGCATTAATATTGAGTTAACTTTGACAGCCCTATGAAAAACACTACCGTCTAAAAGTAGGGACACAAAGAAAAAACTGTATTTGAATACACTTACAGTACATTCTATCTGTTCAACCAGTTTTACATGTTGAATATAGAGTTTCTTGCCACAGTGGGCAAGATAAACTCACCAACTGTGACAAAAACTTTGGACCACAGGTTTAATAAATCACGCTGTTTATTTATAGACATGTTTATGCACCGTCAAGACACAGTAGATGATTGCAAGGAAACAAGCTTGCCGTAGAAAAAGGATGCCAAATGATACAATACATATTCAGGATATGAATATCATTTCCCCCTTGCAAATCCAGACTGTGAGGGAGTATTATTCAGGCATGAAGGTTCAAGGCCACCTCGCATTTTTTAAGATGTAAATGGAAAAGAACATCCTGATCTTGGCGAGATCTCAAATACCTTTCCGAATACATTTTTTGGCCAGCGGAGAAAGTGTTTTTTACTTTAGAGTCAGTTTGTAATAACTGAAGAGTGAAAGTGTTGCTGATTATTTTCTTTCTTTTATCTTTTTTTTTCTGAAATAGTATCACTGAAGTTAACTTTTTAGATAATTATGGACTTTGGAAATGTTGTGACAGTAATAGAAAAATTAAATATTAAATGGTATCTTTAACATAATATAATCTGATACATGTCTAGTTGTCATTATTAGTACACCAGTGTACTAGTGAGTAAAGTACCACAAGCGGCATTAAAAAAGGTTCACTTCATGAACACAGCATTCATGACATTGTAAAAAAACACATTTTTACATATACGGCATATATTTGATGTGATAATTTATAGTAATAAACAGTTACACAAAGTCAATATTTTTGATTAGCAACTACAGAAGGACTCATGAGCGTTAATGTACAGTACAGTACCGTGTAGCTAACCAGAAAGTGCACTGCAGCAGTGAGCAGGTTCAGTGGATGAACAATGATCACAGGCCAGAAACATGAAAGTTAAGGTGCAAAACCATTATGCTTTTTTCTATTAGACTCTAATAGATTAGATTAGTATCATTATTATAAATCACAGTTTGTTGGATTACAGCAAATAGAAAATGTTTATGAAACTAACGGCTTGATGAAAGGAAATTGTTATGTTGATATAATGGGAAAGTTAAAAGATAATATATTTCTGAGAATAAAACTTGTGAAATTGGATGTGAATATTTTGTGATTCTGGAGGTTAATACTGGGACTAAAAACATCAGTGCAGTCGATGGGTAATATATTTACATCCAACAATAATGTCATACCTATAGAGTGCTACAGGAAGAAATTCTACAACCCGGAAATGAGTTAGCATTTTAACACTTCCGGTTCCCTCGTCTGGAAGTCAATGGGTTTTTAGTTGTGATGTGTCGGTCACGAACGAGTCGGCTCTTTTGAGTGAACGATGGGAGCCGGCTCTTTTGAGCGAACGATGGGAGCCAGCTTTTTTAAGTGAACGATGGGAGCCGGCTCCCGTCCGAGAGCCGTTTTTTTTTTTTTTTTTTTAATTAATTCAAGGCAGAATGATAAGACGATCTTCTCCGCGCCACGGGCACTTCATGCACTGACTGTGACTGAATGTTGTGTTATTGAAATATGCGACCAATCAGGTGATGACAGACACGGATCATACCATCAAGCAGGGAGGGGCGGGGGTGCGCGGCGCCCTGACGGTCTACAGGTAGAGAGCAGGAGGGAGAGGAGAAGAGAAAGAGAGAGAGGAGTGCGGTGCGCGAATAGCAGACAAGATGAGTGACAGTCGGAAACGAAGCAGCATGTAAAATGATGGTATTCTGGAAATTGGGGAGCCGAAAGAGCCGGCTCTTCTTGGTGAGCTGAGCCAATTGATCTGGCTCACTAAAAAGACCCGGAACTCCCATCACTAGTTTTCAGTCGGGGTGTCATATTTCCAATTCTAATTTGGAAATCGATCGAAATTGGCTTTCGAGCTTGACCATCAAAATCAAAAGCAGGATTGACGACTTCTTTTTTTTCTCCGACTCTGCCCACACGTACATTTGAAGGAAAATCCAGCTGCACTGAAGAAATGTAACAGCCACCTCACTCATGGTTTGAATAAAAAAATACAAAATAAACCAGAATAAAAATCACAATAATCCAAAAAATCACATTAACCACCATGTTCTGAGACACATTACATTACAAACACTAACAAAAGTAACATTTGCATTTTGGAACATAAAACAGCAAACGTAAACTACTCAGTCCAGCACTTGGGACTAAGCAGGCATGATGGGAAATATAGGCCGTCCCTGTAGCTACGTTTTGTAGTTAGAAGCCTGAAATAAGATCTGTGGTTAACACAGGCTTAAGAGATTTTAACGCTTGTGTATTTGAAGCCTTTATGTGTCTTTAAAAAGGTGGTTGCTAAATGAGACTACTAAACGTCATCACGCCGATTTGTCCGACCGTTACAGCCTTGTTGTGTATACTCGCGCTTGCGTGACCGTGGTGTAGTTTGTTTATACCTTAACGTTAGCTTTTTTAATCCTGGTGATTGCATTTAAGCTTCAAAAATTATAAAAGTGGTGTTGATCTGTGGAGATTATTTTAAGATTAACATAAACAAGTTTATTTTTCTCCAGTAATCCAAGTCGAGGGAACCGGGGGGGCGATGCTAACTTCCTGGTTGGCCTGTAAAAATATCCCTGGAGCACTCTATTACTTCTTAACTTGTGAATCTCTGCAGATTCCCCAAACATTTCACAACAAAGTCATTACAGTTAAAGCAATTACTGCCCTGCTTGATATCTCCTAAAACACAAGGCACAAAATGCAGAAATATCAGTTACCAGCAATAATAGGAACATTACAACAATCAGCCACATTCTGTATTGCTTTTTTTTTTCATGGATACCATGAAAAAGATGCAATGTTTACCAGCTTGTTAGAGGAAGACGACATAATTCTCTGGGATTAGACCTGTTCTTCCCTCGAATGTTGCTTGGAGCCAGCCTGGTTCAACAGAGGCGTAGACTACAGGACAAAAAGAGAGAAAATACTGAAATGGAAGAGAAGCAGACTCTTGATCTAGTATAACCTGATTAAAATCACTGAGCCTGTATTTGGTTACACTATTTCCCAGAGTTAGAGAAAAATAGATGCTATTAGGCGGAAAAATAAACATTTCCAGCAGATTGGGAAGACTCTGGGTCAGACTGCTCTTTGAATTCAGTCCCTACGGGGTATTTAAGCAGGCTTGAAAAGCAAGATTGCCTTTGCTTAATCACACGCATACAGTAGAAGCCATGAAAACATCAAGCTTAATCATCGCTCAGATGCACCGAAATAAAGAGCAACAGCTTTAAAGATCATCTGCTAAAACGATCTAGCAGAGACATGTTGAATATGGATGCAGAGAGAAAACTTGCCCGTTAATGTTGAGAGCAATAAAAGTGCTGCTGGTAAGTGGTGGGGAGCTTTTGTTGACGTTTTTGCGTTTGGCTGCTGGCTCTGCTGCTGCCTGTGTTAACAGGGAACAGGCACTAGTGCCTTCCATCACTAGGTTACAGTGACCTGGCTGCACCGGCTGCTGGCCAACTCATCTCCTCATGGAAAAGGCAAGAGGCAATAAGAAATCCTGGGGCTGTTTATGCTTTAGCAATGCACTTGGGGGTGTCACGCTAAGAGAAAAAAAGATTTGATGTCTGGGAATTAGCCAAGTGCTCGCCGTGTGTTGCCAGTACACAGCAGACTGTGTGGGTGTACACTGTCCAAATGTCCAATCAGCCTACACAAGGCCGCGTGTGTGCTGCTAGGAGCATAGACATATATACAGAGACGCCGCATTGACTCCTGGATCGTACGTCAATGTGGGCGCCATATTGGACAGGGCAAGACTGGCCCGTAAACACATACAAGTGAGCGGGGGAGCTGCCATTTTTCTGGATAAAAAAGCACTATAACGTCTACATTTCTCAACCGATTTCAACGAGCCGTTTGATATTCAAACGTTTATGATCTACGAGGAGTGATGTTAAGTTTTTTCTTTTCCCAAAGATTTTGGTGAAAAACAGTTAAATACGTTACTGCTTCCAGTTCATGGAGCACCGGTCTGTCATTCAATATGGTGGGATTCAATCAATTATTAGGTAATTATTATAAACTAGTACTATCATATCACATTTTCCTTTAAGCATTTTTCACATTATCAACAGTTAACATTACATCTTTACATAACGTTTGCTTCCGTAACATCAGATAAGAGCTAGCTAACGTTCATTATTGTCAGCTAATCGATATGAGCTAATGTTAGCTTATTGATGTTCAAGTCTAACATGATATCGTGTCTAAAACATGAAATGTATGATATGTATTAAAAACGATATGTGTCTGATACTGCAAACAATAAAACTGATGGCATGTCTTTGTTAACAATTACACTATTAGAGGTTTTTTTTATAATTGCTGTATTATCACCATTATTTGAATAACTTCAGATCATAACTAATATTATACTAATAGTTGTTAAAATGTTTTTATTTATGTACTACTATTTGCCTGCTATTTTGATTGCTCTTATTAGAAAGTACATAATAGTAGTTGCAGTAGAATTGTTAGGGTTAATGGAATTGAAAAGTGATCCGTTTCATTCTGAAAAGTCAGCTTTTCCAAAACCGACATGGCTCAGCTCAACATTTTGTTTCAAAACAAAACTCCTCATCTCTTGAATAAAAAAAGGACTCATTGAAATCGGTTGAGAAATGTAGACGTTAGTGTTTTTGAAGCAGAAAAACGGCAGCACCCCGTTCACTTGTATAGGGTTACAGGCCAGTCTTGCCCTGTCCAATATGGTGCCCGTGTTGATTATCGCAGCAACGTGCTTCTATGTATATATGTGTCTATGGTTGGGGGCACTTCTGCAGCAAAGCAACTGAAGTAGTGTTTGCTTTGCATTGGCACTGCTTACCGTTTGAGAAGTGCGCCCCCTGGGGGAAGCTGAGCTCGTGGCTGTGCTCTGCCTCACAGGAATACATCGCCTTGGCATCTCTATAAAGACAAACAAAAAAAACAGGCAATGTCACGGCAGATGTGAAGAGATGGGTGTGGGAATCATTAAAACTGTTGCAGATGGTGTCGTATGCAGCACCTTCCGACTGGAACAGACTGTGAGGAAGAGGCATTTTCAAAAAGCAGCGCTCTGGCAGCGACCCTGAAACAATATGAAAAAAACAATAGTGTTCAGTCCACTTGTATATAGAGGATAAACTAAACAGCTGATGTGTTTGGTAAATGATGTCATCCAAAGACAAATTATGTCCTGTGATTACATAATAAAGTAAAATACTATTTGGATATGTCTATCAATCAGCAATGCTGCCTCAGAGTGAAACCTAAACAAAAACAAGTCTGTCCACTTTGTCTTGGCTCTTGTCCGCATTCTTCATTGTTTAGAATGAGGTCAAAAAGCGTAACGACACAATACGGGAGGTTTCCTTCCTCTGGGCGGACCCGGCTCCAGCGCGGTGCTGAATTGAGTTCAACTATATAACAAGGCTGCACTTGACCCTGCTGCGCACCAACCTCAGAGTCAAGGGGGACAGGAGAGCCATAGAGCAAGCTGGTGTGGGTGCTATACAAGGAAACTACTTGAGAGACCGTGTGTGCGACTCGCTTCTCAGACATGACAAGTCGAACAACCTATTTGTCCCGGGAGAAGGAGTGCAGACTGCTGCTGGGTCACATCAACCCCAGAGCAGGCAGAGCGTAATTAAAGGCAGCTCTCCCACCAGAGAGGAGAAGACATAAATCTCCTAACATATACTCATCTGATCTCAGAGACCTCGCAATGCTCAACGCTCATAAACAGACGGAGGAGGAAGCTGACGACTCAGAGGGGAGAGACAGAGACAGGGAGGAGGACAGACAGAAAGACTGCTCGACTACTGTCCTCCAGCCTTATTTACTTGCGGTTATTTTGTAGGGGCACACATGCACATAATTGCCCTTATATATACTGTATATCTGCAAAACTATCAGAGGTACCAGAGGACAACAAACAATGGTTATTTTCATTATTAATTGATTAATCTGTGGTTGTTTTTGAATAATCAATTAATCATTTTGCCTATAAAATGTCAGAAAATAGTGAAAATGTTTTCCTAAAGCCAAGGTAACAGCTTTAAATCACTTGTTTTTTCAGACCTACAGTTCAAAACCCAATATATATATGTATTAGATTTATAACTATATAAAATGCAGCAAATCCTCACATTTGAGAGCTGGGCACCATTGATTTGGTGTTTTTGCTTTAGCTGAAGTCCGCAACTGAGCAAATGTGATAAATAAAACTGTCACTATATCCTGTCAGTAATGCAAGAAACAGATAATCTGTGAAAAAAAATCATGTTCCTCTGTGTCTTCCTAGTGCTCCTAATGCATTTGCAAGATTTCAGAGCACCAAAGGAAAACAACCAATCAGAGCCGAGGAGATCCGATCAAACGGTCAAACTAGACAGCGCTGATCAAATATGAATCAATATTCTGTAACTTTAATGCCTATTTCTCTCCTCAAATGTTTTCAGAAACATGTAGTGTACCGTTCAGCTGTAAAATGAGAACGTTTGCTCCGGCCAGTATGTGGTGCTTGGTTTTGGCTCGATTGTTTTCAACATGGCGGCAGGGTCACAACCTTTCTCATAGAATAGTAGAGAATCCTTGGCTCTCATTGGTTGTTTTGGTTTGGCTGCGGTGAAAACATGAAAATACCATTAAGAGCACTAGGAGGACACAGAGGAACATGTTTTCACAGATTATCTGTCTCATGCACTTCCTTCTGTCAAGATATAGTGACAGTTTTATGAAAATATATTTTTTTCATCATATTTGCTCAAAGTTCCTGACTGCAGCTTTAAAAGACCAGTGTGAAACAATTAGGGGGATCTATTGGCAGAAATGGAATATAATATTAATAAGTATGTTTTCTGTAGTGTATAATCACCTGATAATAAGAATCATTGTGTTTTTGTTACCTTAGAATGAGCCGTTTATATCTACATAGGGAGCGGGTCCTCTCCACAGAGTCCACCATGTTGCACCGCCATGTTTCTACAGTAACCCAGAACGGACAAACCAAACTCTGTTAACTTTTCCTGCTCGGGCCGGAGTAGATAACGTTACTCGCTCCCGTCGCCGCTGCTCTCTCTCTTGCTTCACCACTCACTTCCCACATGACCTACGCTATAGTCTTACAACAACTGGCTCAAGAGAGGGACATTCATGTTTTCACGTCGGCCGCCGTAGCTCTCCAACACGCTTGGCACACGGAGAGAGGCTTCAGTTGGCTGCAATCTCCTCACCTCATCTCACCGCTAGATACCACCATATCCTACACACTGGACCTTTAACAGATAACTACTAATCGACTTCCTTCTGTCTCACAAGACAATGGAGCAGTTTCAGTGCTGTTTTCTTTTTTTTAGATGAGTAATAATGAATACAATGTTACACAAGATAAGATGTCATAGATGGCATTACACTGCAGCTGATATCATCAGCATTAGTATCATTAGTAAGTGGAAGGCTATAATGAGCAAAAATGATTAGCTTTTTAAAAACCCATTACACTGAGCCGGGTCTTTGGTAGCCGTTGCTGACTGAGGTGTCCATCCTGTAGCGGATCACTTGTTTTGGAGGAAGGTCCGGCTGCGCTGTAGGCTTTAAACTCTCGTTGGGCTCCAGTGTTGACAGACTTTGGACAGATCCAGAGCAGCTCCTATGGCCTTGAGGGAGACATACAAATAATATGTGTCCTCGTAAATGACACAAAGGCATTAAAGTTTGACACTGAAAGCTCACACACTGCACCACGTAACTGGAATGAGTCGTGTAAATAATATTTTACCACTGCTGTTTAAATTGTGCTTAAGTCAAAGGAGTTCTGTGTGTCTTTGAAAGTATTAAGTCCTGGAGGAATAACTTATGACAATATAACTACCTAGTTTATGAATTATGTCCTGAAAATGACATGTTTCTTTCCACTTCATTACTGCAACGGAAACAAAATCAATGTCCGACGAGCTTAAACTGGCACTACTTGACGATGAGCCTACCTTCAGATATATGCAGTGATTTCAGAGAGGGACCAGCTGAGCGGTTCAGCGGTGCTGGCCTGAGGTCAATGCGGCAGTGCGGGGCTTTTTTGGGGGCAGGAGATAACCTGGGTGCGGTGCTGACCGAGGACAGGCTGAGGGCGTCCTCTGACTCTCCATCTGTACGCGCCGCGTCCTCCCTGGAACTGGACTCTGGGCTGCTGACACACACGGCGCTCCTGGGGCCATTTGAGAGCTGCGATGGCGTTCGGCGGAGGTCCAGGAGCGACTTGTCCTTGACCTGAGCGGAGGAAGCAGTTTTGGAGGAGCTGTTCTGCTCGGATGAGTGGGAGGACAAAGACTCCATGCTGCCCATGGGGGTGCTGCTTGGACTGCTGCTGAAAGTGTCGCCTATGCAGGGACCAGAGGAGAGGCATACAAGGCCCTCATTAAAACCTGCTGAGTCAGTGCTTACTTTATGGCTTACAGAAAATGATTTTTCTCTGTAGAAATAACATTCATCTGGAAGCTATACTGGCTTTCCATTTAAAAATATTTGAGGTGAATCTTTCTGAAATATTCAGAGATATTAAAGGCCACCAATTGTATTGTGATGACCTGTGGCAGGAATGACTGCTGTGGTACTCACTTTCTGCATCTGCCAGACACAGTGTAGGGGTGTAGAGGCTGCGGGGCTTCCTGGGCCCCGTGGACAGACAGATGGCCCTGCTCCTGCGAGAGCCAGGCCGGCTCTGCGGTTGGGGCAAGGGCACATTGGGGTCCGGAGGCTGATGGAAGATCTGGAGGTCCAGAGAGGAGCAATGATTACTATACTATCTGTGTTATTCCTCACCAATACAGACTGCTATTTAAATTGTTTTTGTTAAAAAAAGTTTAGATTAAGATTCTCACTATCTAGTGTAGAGTTGGATGAAAATGAGGATCCATGCCTTGAGACAAGACTTTTTTGAGTATTGCGATATTATGTTGTGCGATACTGTATCGATTCTCCAAAACACTATCGATTTTTAATTAACCCCTTAAAAATCTGTCTACCTGCTGTCGGGCTCGGCCGCTATTCGTTCTTTTGGAGGTTTGGAGGCAGAAAAGCTAGAGTGAAGATACTGGCATCATATAAAACAAAACAAACTAAGGAATCCATTGGTACCAACCATGTCATACTAACTATTTGTCGTGAAGGAGGTTAAATGACGCTCCAAAGTTATGCAAAATCATGGCGAGGAAAAACTGGCAAAGCAATTTTCAAAGGGGTCCCTTGACCTCTGACCTCAATTATGTGAATGAAAATGGGTTATTTGGGTACCCATAGGTCTCCCCTTTACAGACATGCCCACTTTATGACAATGACATGCAGTTTGGGGCAAACACAATGCAGTTTTTTGCATGTAGTATAAATGTGTTATCTTTACCTATTCTAAAATGGTTTATATTTGGTGTCTCCTTTATACTACGACAGTTTTCCTAAAATTAAATTTAAAATATCGCAATATATCACCTTGCTCACGGTATCACAATATATCGCAATATATTGAATCATTATCCATACTGTATATCATTATACGTATCGTATCATCAGATTCTTGCCAATACAAAGCCCAATTGTTTTTTTTTTTGGAACCAGAAGTGACACGAGAGAGTGGAGCTAAGTGCAACTGAATGCTAAATAAGACATTTTTAGGGGGCCAAAATATTACAATTCTCTCTCATGAAGTGAAAACACGCTGTGAAAGGGTTAAAGTTCTAAGATGAAAACACGGACAACTCCCAGACCGGACACCGCCGTGGTAATGACCTACCAATCACAAGGTAGCCCCGCCCGAAAGCATCCCCTGCTTTATGGTCTATTTGACTCTAAATGGGACCATCATTTACTAAATGAACATCATGCTGTATTGAAGAAGACTTGAAACTAATGATTGAGACCATAAACTCATGTTTACAATGTTTACTGAGGTAATAAATCAAGTGAGAAGTAGGCTCATTTTCTCATAGACTTCTATACAATCAGACTTCTTTTTGCAACCAGAGGAGTCGCCCCCTGCTGGCTGTTAGAGAGAATGCAAGTTTAAGGCACTTCAGCATTGGCTTCACTTCTCAGACCTGGAGGTGGCCACCTGGCTGCAAGGTATAATACAACTATGTATGTATCTACACTCAAACTGGATTATTTGATCTATAAACCGTTTCTCAATTTAATTTCCAGACAATGTAAAATATCAAGACATACGATAATGCAATATCAAATTGCATAATAAAAGCTACTAGTATCCATATTGCTCACCTGTATGCAGTGTCATGCTTTTTGTCAAACATTTAAAAAATTGCACATCATCAGCCCATAAATTGGTTCTTAGGAATATGGCACAGCTTGTGTAAGAGCAATGGTAGCGTGAACTTTGCAATACAATACCTATAAAGTACAAATTCAATGTACAAAGAATTGGTTAAATGGTGCAGGTAAATCTACAAGCATACTGTACGCTCAAAGCCAAACGATGACTCACCTTGTTGAAGTTCTCGATAAGGATTTCCATCACAATGTTCTGAAACTTGATGTTCATCATGGCGGCCACAGTTTCCTCTTGTGAGCGCATCAGGGTGGGCCCGAAGATGACACCCAGGTTGGACACCGTCATCAAGTTGTGCTGGCTTTGTGTGGAAACTCTGCAGGTATAGAGGAGGATGTGGGCGTAAGATGCTGTTCTCTCCTGATAATGAATACGATAACAAAACTGATAGTTTTGTTCTTTAACAGCTACTGACAGTGCAAGAAACATCTACAAATGCATCAACGTGTCCCAGAACTGTGAAGACAATTTAAATCAATCTCAGCAATTTGTATCTTCTCTCATAGGTGCTGTTCTTTTTTTTTTCTAAGGCTGCAGTGTAACTGATTCATTACAGGAATACGTACGTGACGAGGTGTTTTATTAGTAGCTCCAGCATTTCTTTGTTCCTCTCGGGCAGCTTGTGAACCAAAGCGTGGACAGCACACACCCTGTAGTTCTGGTCGTCTGACTCTGAGGAAAGGCAAATGGATAGAAAATGATCAAGAGGCTCATAAACTAACACAGCAAAGTGTCAATTACGTGACAATTATTGACTTTTAGAATTAGAATTGATTTAGAATATTTAAATCTGTCCAATAAGTATTGGATCAGAGTATGATCAGAGTAACAGATTATTCTATTGTAATTACTATGTAGAGTGGTGCAGGAATGAGTCCTAAAACCCGGAAATGAGTTAGCGTTTTAGCAGGTTCCCTCGTCTGGAAATCAACGGGTTGTTAGTTAGAAATAATGTGTGTGGTTAACACGACCTGAAGAGATTTTAAAGTTTTGATCTAGGACATGAAATGTGTCAGTAAATATCCCACTTGGGAATTTTGAAGCTTTTATATGTCTTAAAAAGTGTCTAAATGAGACAACTAAACGGAGAACTCTATGGACATGGTAATGTCTGGCCAATGTTACAATGTTAATGCATATATATATATATATATATATATATATATATATATATATATATATATATATCTCATAGACTCAACCATTTAACCATTTAATCTGTTCATCTTTTTTTAGTTTACTAGATCTTAAATTAGTCTAAAATGTCTATTTTAACTTGGAGTTTCAGACGAAGTAAATGGTCCAAGTGTAATTCACCACAATCCTTGTTGCACAAGAGAACATCATACTATATACTATACTATACTCTTACTGGAAGATACATTACATATTGTAATTTGGATTTTTTAAGTTGTAAGTTAGTGTTACGTGATGCCTAACTAGCATCAAATTAATTTGTTTTCAGTGCAAGCAACCCTTTATCCAAAGGATTTTTTTTACACATGCTTTTATAATACATTTTATAAGGGTATATGCACAAATGTATATAATTATAAAGTAACATTCAACTCACATTAAAAATAGAAATTAAATAGAAAATCCCACTTAATCCTTTTGTAACAGTGGATGATAAAGTACCAGATTGATACAAAGACAGGAACAATGAATCACTCAGTGATGTGATGGGTCATAAAAGTACCACAAAGTACAGTAAGTGTTGTTGTGAGTGATACAATAGAAGGTTGAAGATACGAAGTTTTATAAAACTTTAACTAATAAGATCAACCAATAGGAAAGTTATAGTGATGCACCATTCTGAGACATGAACGAATCATAATCTTGCACATCAAAGCAGTAACAACTCACACTTTTGGAACTGTTGACAAAACAGTGACTCAAGTCATTGATCCATGATTAATGAAGCCGGCCAGACTGGAGCAGACACGCTGGGCCAGCTGCTGTCTCGGCCGCCTGGTGAGTCGGACGCTTTGTCACTGAGAAAAAGAGCAAAGACGAACACAAGAGGGTGAAAAGAAAGGAGAAGTTTGCTGAGGCAGAGCAGAGGAACGCAGCAGGAGGGGGTGAAGGAGGGTGGTGGTGGGGGTGGGGGAGATAACAAGTGTCTCAGCGTCTGCTCTGAAAGAGCTCATTTAAATAGATGCTTCTTGAGTCGGTGTATCACATGCACACCCTTGTTTACACATAGATTTATAGAGTGACTATCTGCTAAATAAGATCTAATTAATCAGCATTTTCTGCTGCAGTGCTTTAAATGTCCTGTGGTGTTTCTACAATTAAGTTCCCAGAGATCCACTGCCAGTCTTCAACGATTAGACGATTAGTCAATCAAAAGAAAATGTATCTGCAACTATAATGATTGTTTTAGCCAATTTGCACTAACATGCACTAAAAGGCACGTGCGGCCGGCCCGGCTTTGTCAACAAAGCACAGAGAAGCTCTGATTACAACACACACAGAGGAAGGGCTTTACTCCACTCTATTTGGAGGCCGAGTCAACACCTCCAACTCGTTGCCGTCCACATGATGTTAAAGAAAACGTGATTCATCAGACCGGGCCACCTTCTTCCATCGCTCCGTGGTCCAGTTCTGATGCTCACGTGCCCATTGTAGGCGCTTTTAGCGGTGGACACGGGGTCAGCAGCCCCATACACAACAAACTGCTCCTCACTGTGTGTTCTGACACCTTTCTATCAGAACCAGCATTACCTTTTTCAGCAGTTTGAGCTCCAGTAGCTCTTCTATTGGATCGGACAACACGGGCCAGCCTTCGCTCCCAACGTGCATCAATGAGCCTCGGGTCTAACCCTCTCGTCGGTTCTCCGGTTTTCCTTCCTTGGACCACTTCTGGTAGGTCCTGACCACTGCAAGAGCTGCAGTTCTGGAGATGCTCTGACCCGGTCGTCTAGCCAGCACTATTTGGCCCTCGTCAAAGTCGCTCACATCCTTACGCTGGCCCATTTTTTTCTGCTTCCAACACAAAGTTCAAAGTTCAAAATGTTCACTTCCTGTCTAATATATCCCCTCCACTGCCAGGTGCCATGGTAACCAGATACTCAATGTTATTCACTTCCCCTGTCAGTGGTCTGAATGTTACGGCTGATCAGTGATGACTTGTACATTTTACTCTCATCACCCTCTAAGTGGAGTCCAGCTGTGTCGTGTTGTTAAATTGTATATTATCAGAACATCAGAGCAATCAGAACATTTTGTAATTTCAAGAATCTGAAAAGGATATGTGGCTTCATTATTAGAAGTAATATACATCTATATAATATGACCCGTTACGCACTCATCCAGCAGACTTGCCCTGGGGAGGGGGAGGTGGGGTTCTTGGCAGGGCAACAAGAGGTGTGGCAGCAACATATGTGGTGACTCAAACTCCCTGATCAGTGAAGACGAGTGTATTTAAGGAGGATTTAGTCACGCTGAGGTCATCCTCATTTCACAGTGGATTAACTCCGCTTGAATTCACTCGCTCACCAATCTAGTCCCAACCAAAATGACTGGTTATCTTCTCGTCACAGGCAGGTTTCAGCACTCGTGTGTTGACTCTCGACCTTTTCCTGCGATTCAGGAACAGTCAAAGATGGCGAGGTGACAGTAGTGAAGATTAAAGATTTTCTTGCCCACCAATCTCCATCTTTACCACACACACACTCACACACACACACACACACACTCACACACACACACACACACACACACACACACACACACACTCACGCGCACACACACACACACACACACATATACAGCCACACAGACGTGCCAACCTCCCTCTGCTGATCTCTCCTACTTCCTCTTAAACACACACACAGTCCATGGCACAGATTAGGGTCAGTAGACTGAGCTGGTGTGACAGTCTGCGCTTGTATCTTAACCGAGGCTGGCGTTAATGTCTCAGCCGGTAGAAACGAGGCTGACTCTGAATCCTCGGGGCGAGCTCTGCTCTCACTGACCCCCCGACTACGAGAGGAACAAGGAGTTTGAGTATTTCTATAAGCTTTAGAGATGGTGTTTTATCCGTGTGTGATTCCCTAAACCAGCTATGAAAATCAAGTATAGCATCTCCCCTTCCCATAAAGCTACATAAAGGATTATTTATGTCTATTTTAACAGCTAAACTCACAAAGTCATGTTGAAGATAAGAACGTCTTGTGACCTTTAATCAAGAAACCAGGTTAGTCTGTTTGTCCAAATGATTTTCTGATGTTGGTTAAGAGACTTTTCTGCCAGCATGAGGTGGCAAATTGAAACTGAAGTGTAAATGACTTTGTCCAGAGACAGCTGGACTCTGCTCTTTTTCCATTTGTCTTCCTTTGCTAGTGATGAGTAATGTGTTTTAGCTTTTTACGCTGCAGAGTTACTAAGGCTACAAAAGGTCTATCCATGACCAGGGACTGAATGAAAAAATAGACTCCTTTTGTTGTTTTGTTCTGGTCTCAAACCTTTGAAATTATCTTTGTTTTTGCTCCTTTCAGATCAGGGCTGTGCCATTTCTGTATTTTCATATAAATATCATACATCTATGGGTCATTTGTAAATTTGTTTCTGAGCTGTTTTCTGCTGCTCTGGATCAAAACTACAGTCCCTTTTAAATTTCAGAACAGCCTTTGGGTCAGAAAGAACAAATTTGAGTTGTGACAGCTCGCTGCGTGCAAAAGAGTGTGTATCCATGAAATGCAGCTTTTAATTAACATGACTGTTGGAGAAAACTGACGGAGAGATTGCAGTTCAGGCCAAGGTTACTGCTGAAAAAACCTTCTTTAACCAGATTCAAAGACAGAAACAGAACATGTTGCTGTTTTGAGGTGATCTTGTGACCGTAAAAGGTACTCAGAGGACAGAAGACTGAATGTAAACCACTCTCTTCTTCCCTCTTAGTAAATTAACTTGCAGTTACGGCCTTCATCAGTTCACAAAGACACCTCTTTCTGAGAAAAGTCTCCAGAACTGTGACTGAATAACTCCACTGAGTACACCGCATTTGATCACAATTAAAGCTGCAAATGGATGTTTCACGTTTCAAGCCCAGCGACCGGTTGATTGTTGAAGATGGCTGTTAAAAGATCAGGTTTTAGTGTAAGATTAGATGAAGGTAATAAACATTAACACTGACGTTTATCCGTGTGTGTGACTGCTTTTTGCACGACTTGAATTCAACACATAGTTACACGTTTGTTAATAGCAATACCATCTTCATTACACAGTACAGTACATCTTTACTGAGGCTGTGTTGTGTTTGTGTGTTTAGTTCTGGGAGGTGATCAGCGATGAGCACGGCATCGACCCAACGGGAACCTACCACGGAGACAGCGACTTGCAGCTGGACAGGATCAGTGTGTATTACAACGAGGCCACCGGTAAGTACAGCCTGACACACACACACACTCACAGACACACACACACACACATACCCACACACACACTTTGATAACATGAGAAGACATCCCCCCCTT
>CAKAOI010050279.1:0-12091 GCA_916701655.1 Sebastiscus albofasciatus | reverse complement strand
AACTTAAGCATTGATTGCAATTTTTTAAATTTTAAGTGAGTCAACTTGGTTGATAGCTAATCATTGCTGGCAGTGCCATAAATTCACTTCATGAAAAATACAGCAGTTTTTAGATTAATGGGTATATCAAGAGAAGCCAAAATAAATAAACAGCTGAGACTCGATGCTTTTACCAATCTTGAGCTAATCTTCAGTTTTTAGCAGTTCAGTTAGTTCTCATTTACCTCTATGTGTTTTGTCCCACCTAGACAAAATGTAGGTTTCCTGCTCCAAGATGAAACTTTTCAGCACAGACCTTTTTGGCAAAATGCTGTTTTGTACCTCTGCCAATGTTTTTGAGATTTGTTACCTATTTTTCAAGTTTTCATGAGTAAATTGAACATAAAAACAGATGAATAGAAATGTACCTGTATGGAAACCAGAAGCAAAGAATATTGCAGCAAATCACAGGAGCTCTCCATTCAGATGATTCACAAGACAAAAACACAGCAATGCAACAGCTTGTTATTTTTCATTACTGCCTTGGTGGCTTTCTGCATTTCATTTTAAATAGACAAATATTGACCTTATCATTCTTGCCTCCTTCCCAACAGATGGAGCCAGTACTCTGCTATGAGTCCAGAAACGGTTCATGTCAGAAGACCATCTATCCCTTGCCCGTACGCATCACCCTCTACATGATTCTAGGGGTCATAGTCATCCTAACAGTGTGTGGAAACTCTTTGGTCGCTGTCTCAATTGCCTTTTTTAAGCAGCTCCATACTCCAACCAATTACTTGATCGCCTCTCTGGCTGTGTCCGACCTTCTTTTAGGACTGTTAGTCATGTTCCCCAGTATGGTTCAATGTGTAGAGACTTGTTGGTATTTTGGTGACGTCTTCTGTAAAGTCTTTATGAGTTCTGATGTCATGTTGTGTACAGCATCAATTCTAAATCTGTCATTCATATCACTTGACAGACACTATGCTGTTTGCCAACCTCTACTATATAGAAGAAAAATATCTGTTAATGTCGTGCTGATCATGATTCTGCTCAGTTGGAGTATTTCAGCTCTCATAGGCTTTGGGATGGTTTTTCTCAAATTAAATATTTGGGGGATTGAGGAGTTCTACTATAACCACATTGCATGTGAAGGAGGATGTTTTTTGTTTCAGAGCAGACTTTCAAGTACAGTCTCATCAGTATTTTCCTTTTACATTCCAGGAATAATAATGCTTGGCGTTTACCTTAAGATTTTCCTAGTGGCACAGAAACAGTTGCACAGCATACAGAACACAAGCTGTATGAGCTCAGCAAAAATATCAAATAAGAGCCAGACAAAAGCCACTAAAACACTTGCTATCATAATGGGCGCATTTCTGTCTTTTTGGACTCCTTTTTTTGTCTGCAACACCATCGATCCCTTTATCAGTTACTCAACGCCACCAGTGTTGTTCGGAACACTTGTATGGGTGGGCTACTTGAATTCTACTGTGAACCCTTTAATATATGCATTCTTTTATAGTTGGTTCAGAAAAGCATTTCGGTTATTCACTTCAGGTAACATCTTTAAAGCTGATATCTCAGAAACAACACTTTTCACAGAATAAATTCATGCAAAGCAAAAGCCTCTGAAAAGTGGATATTCATTTTGCAGACAGAATGGTTGAAAATGAGGTAAAAAAATAATGTAATTATTCTCCTATTGATCTGCTAAGGGGATAAAGACCGATGTTCAGGGGCCCTGTGCATCCAGCTCTGTGGTTTCACCGTTTACAAAGAAGCAGCAGAGCAGCAACAACAGAACATTAGTACTTTTGGTTAGATTCTGGGGTGTGTCCAAGGAAAACCAGCACCCCTGTAACAACAAGTCTGACATATTTTCCTGGGAATCAAGGATAGCCTGAGCTCCCTTTATTATTTTATTTCATTTAGTGATATTTAAAGAGACGTACTGGTGAACATGTTTCTTACTATCAGGATACAGCCATGGGTCAAAATAGTTTATTAGCTTTTATTTTAATCACAGTGCGTTTAAAAGCACATATGTTGGTTGGACTACTGTACAGGCACTTAAGCCTGAAAAGGATGACCTCACAAAGATTAAACCAGGAAGCCTGAATAGGACCAGATGGGAGGGTTCAGTTTCCATGGTAACTTAAGTCAGACTTATTTGAACCTCCTTTATAAAACAGAATTTCCTGAAAATAAGCCTGACTTCTTGAAGTAAGTCTGGTTTAATTGGTAATCTTGCTGTATGAAATACCCCTTAGGATATAAAAATGAAGCACAACCAAAAATAAACATTAAAAATGATATGATATGTGTGTTATTGTTGTTGTTTTTTTTGGTCCACACTTAAACAAAAAATCCTCACAGAAAATGTAACGCATGTAAATGTTTTAACAATAGAAATAGAATATAAGAGTAGAACAGACATTCCCATTCAAATTCAACGTAGCAGGATGGTCAGAGCGGCAGCCATTTTTTTGTGTACAAAAAGCGGAGGAAAGCACATTGCAACTTATAAAATGAATACTCCTCATTATGAACCCAGAACACAAGATGGCACGGCTACCATTAAGGCTAATGTTAGAGATATTCTCCTGTGGTTTAGAGCACATTATCTTAAAATACAGGCATCGGAAAATGTACTGTTAAGGTTAATTTTCATCGGGACAATCTTTAGAACTTCACTATTCCCCAACACTGTTGATATGTACCGAGAACGTAAGCTAGCAAGATGTAGAAGATGTAGTAGCTAACATTTTCGATGTAATTAAATATTATGGAGTCTATATTCAGAAGCGTCTTTTATCTTCTTGCCACTTCTCTTCTTTGAGCCTCTTCTTTTTTCTTTTTTTCAACCCAAGGCAAATATTTTCTTCTTTTGTCAGAAATCGTAAGGGTTTCTTACTCTGACTGAACCTGTGACCAGTGACGACGCACACATTGTCACCATCACTGACACACATACACACACACACCTGTTCGCTCCAATCGAGCAAGCACAAGCCTCAGCCACCAGGGCAGCTGATTTGCCATAATAAACAACTAAATTAACAACCAATATGCGTACTATGCTGCGCTTAATATAGAGAGTTGTATTTCCTTTTATTTTATTCTTTTATGTTACTTTTTTTCATGTGATTTTTTTTCTCCCCCCTCTCTCTCTCTAGGGGGCCCTCTGCTTGCCACGGGACCCTAAGCCACCGTAATGGTCACTTATTGGCTGGGCCAGCTCTGCTCTGATTGGATGGCCCAGTATGTCATATTTGTAAGTGGCATCTATGCTGTGTCTTTTGTTATAAAGAAAGAGATCACCAGTGTCTCCCCCTAGCACAGACCTTTGTATCTGTGTTGAGGTTTTGGCATACCTCTTTGGGTTTATGATGTCGTTTGTCCTTTCTCAAGAGCAGTACTGTTTTCCAGGCTCTAATGCTTCGTGTGTTAGAGCACAGTTCAGTGTGGGGACTAAAGTTGCCCTCTATTTGTTGTTTACTTTAGGCATGCTGGTTACCATTTTAGGGAATTCTGTTGTTATTGTGTCAATAGGTCATTTCAAGCAGTTGCATAATCCTACCAATGTGCTTATTTTATCTCTTGCTCTTTCAGACCTTCTTGTGGGTGTCACTGTGATGCCCTTCAGCACCATCCGGACCATTCACGGCTGCTGGTTCTATAGTGATGACTTCTGTATGCTGCACTCCAGTTTTGATATGTTTCTTACCTCTGTCTCTATCTTCCACCTAATTTGCATTGCTGTTGACAGACAACAGGCAATCTGCAATCCCCTGCATTATTCTAGAAATATCACAATGTCAGTGGCCTGGATTATGGTATGTGCCAGCTGGGCACTGGCTGCTGTCTACTCTTATGGACTACTTTACTCAAAGGCCAACGTAGCAGGGTTAGAGGATTACATTGCATCAATAGACTGCCTTGGCAGTTGTAACCTTCTGTTTAACTCCCTTTGGGGGATCCTTGACAGTATTACTGCCTTTTTCTTTCCCTGCACTGTGATGGTTTGCCTGTACACTAAAATATTTGTTGTGGCTAAAGAGCATGTAAGAAAGATCGGAGATATGGGCAAATGTTCAAATGACAGAGTAGGAGGTGGGATGATTAAGCAGTCTGAGCATAAGGCTGCAAAGACTCTGGGTATTGTGCTTGGTGCATTCATCTTTTGTTGGATGCCCTTTTTTATAAATTCTATAATTGATGCTTACACTGGTTTCAGTACACCTGTTGCCATCTTTGAAGCATCTGTTTGGTTGGGTTACTTCAATTCAACATTAAACCCAATTATTTATGCCTTCTTTTATCCTTGGTTTAAGAAATGCTTTTATCTCATTGTCAGTCTGAAAATATTCAACCCCCATTCTTCAAACATAAAGGTGCATATTCTGACAAATTTATGACAGTACTGTTGAGTATTTCATGGATATATTTGCATTAAGTTTAAATGTCTTTATTCCATACTTGGAAGATGGACTTTTCATGGATGTTTGTGATCTTTTTTCTCCTGCCACTGATCTCTATAGCAGCCTCTATAGCAGCCAATGAAAGTGTTACATTTTCCTCAGCACAGTGTATTATTTGCCTGTGACAGACTTTTTGACCTTTTGGTGAGTGAATGTAGTTAAACAATAAAAGGATTGACCACATAAACATTAAATGTTGTTGAGCATTTGATGAGATTGTTATTGTGATAACATCATTACAATTTAGTCAAGTTATTGACTAATCATAATGTACCACCCTATAATAAATAAACTATTATGTTATAGACCTATGGTTTATGGTGTCTAATATACCTACATAAGAAATGTCATTGTTTTTATGGCATTGTGCAGTTAATAGTGGAGTTACTATGAATATCTGCTATAAATTGTTATGATTTGTCATTGAAACTTTAGTAAATCATGATTTGGCATACTAATAAAATAAAACAATGATATCAAAGAGAGGTTTTGTGTGTTTCTTCACATGTATCCTGCCTACAGTTGCCCTGAACCTTTTAGGTTTTTAATAGGGATGCAGATTTTAAGCACTTTCCTTAATAGATCATTGGTAACACTAACGATCAATCAATCGATTAATTGTAATTAAAAAAATATACAAATTGTGTGTAAACCAAACATTACCAAATGCATTTTATTCCTCAATCAAAGCCTTATTTTCATAGCAACATATTGCATATTCTCTGACAGCATCGCACAGCCTATGAAACATAAAGATAGAGGCCTAGATATATTAAACACATTAGATTACATACGGAGCATGCTCATAAAAATAAACTCTGCTATACATCTCAGCCTGGTTTTATAAGAAAGATTCTCAAAAGTAACTAAATGTAATGCTGGAACAAGAAAATAGAACCTAATAAATATCTCAGACTTAAGCCCGGGGCACACATACAACGTCAGAAGCATGTGGCAGCTGCGTGGCATGGTGGCTGCGTGATACACGCGTCGGGTGTTCACACCAGCTGTGTGTCGGCTGCCTGTCGGCTGCGTGTCTGCTGCTGCTGTCAGCTCTTTCTTTTTACATAGAGTTTGCCTTTTAATGGCCATTTAACTTCATGATAAATGTGATTTATATTTATTTTAGACAGAGAAAGGTTAAGAAATGTGTGGTAATTTGTAAATAATAGTAATAATCCACAATTAAAACTCTGTACCATATTCATTCATGGAGCTCTCCAAGTCACTCTATGTTCTAGAACACTGTCCGGCACATATTTCAGAATAAAAGCCTTGTGTTAACAAATGAAGGAATTCTGTCCACAGAAAAAACCTTGAGGGCTTTTATTTCTAAATGAAAGCAGGAAGTGTTGATTTAAACCCCATACTTTATCAATTCATGGAGCTCTCCAAGTGACTGCAGGTTCCTCATCTCTGACTGCTCATATTTCAGAATTAAAGCCTTGCGTTAACAAATGAAGGAATTCTGTCCATAGAAAAAACACTTGAGGGCTTTTATTTTTAAATGAAAGCAGGAAGTGTTGATTTAAAAATAAGTCTTTACTTTTTTTTCATCTCTGTAACATATTCTATAGATAGACATCGAAACTGTAGTAAAGTCTTACTGGTATGATGTCAATATACAGTCAATAGATCACCTTCACTCTCTGTGACATATTCTACAGATGTCTAGACATCGAAATTGTATTAATGTAGCGGATATGATGTCAATATACAGTCAATGGATCACCTTAACTGTCTGTTGCTGCTGTGAGACACAGCTGAGACGCACGCGGCTCGCGTCAAAAATAGGCGAGACCTCTATTCTATAAATGACACGCAGCTGAGACCTGCATCTCATGCGGGCAGTGTGGCTGCTCTAACCTGTTAACATGGACGCCGAAATAAAAAACAACAGGTATCGCAGCCGACACGCGCTTCTGACGTTGTATGTGTGTCCACGCTGTCACAGTGTCCCGATTTCTGCCTGTTCTTGTTGTTCATGGTGCTGTTAGATTGCTGCTAGACCGCCCCGTTAATACAGGTGTGTGTCGGGGAAAAACCCATTTCCGACCGCAGTGAATGTTGTTTTTGAAAGAGTAAACGCCAACAAATATGGCTTGAAGCAGAATATTTTGTATGATAAAAACATGTTGGGAATTTGGGAAAGGACTATATCTATCTTTTCAACATATGACATATGATGAAGTTAAGAGAAGGTGGTATAAAGCCGAGGCCAGACCAGCCGCATTACCTGTTGATTTTTATTTCAGCGTCCGTGTTAACAGGTTCGAGCAGCCACACTGCCCGCGTGAGACGCGCATGCGGCTCGGCTGCGTGTCAGCTGCGTCTCTTCTAGAGATTCAAGGTCTCGCCCATTTTTTTCACAGCAGCAACAGACAGTGAAAATGATCAGTTGACAGTAATGTAGCGCTCGCGGCTCCGTAGCACAGTTGGCTTGCTAGCTAAGTGATGAGGACTAGGTGGTTGAACTTTAACCGAAGAACCGGGTTTTATTACCCTAACATACGGAAGAGTGCCCAAAACAACAAAAGGCTCGTAGCCAAAAATCATTTCAACTGGTGTAACGTTTGTGGCGTGTCTCTCCCGCTTCCTTCTTCCTCCCTCCTCTTCCTCCCACACTCCTTTGCTCTTGCTTCCCCCTCCCTTCTTCCTGAACCTGACCTATCCAGCTTAACTAGGGCAACATCTTCCTCCCATGAACTCCCCATGTGTCTCTCTCATGTTAGTCCTGCAGGGTCGCTACAGTATATTGACATCATACAGGCAATATTATTACAGTTTTGATGTCTGTATCTGTAGAAAATGTTACAGAGATGAAAAAGAGTAAAGATTTATTTTTAAATCAACACTTCCTGCTTTCATTTCAAAATAAAAGGCCTCAAACATTCTTTTCTGTGGACATAATTCCTTCATTTGTTAACACTGGGCTTTTATTCTGAAATATGTGTAGGACAGTGCTATAGAACATGCAGTGACTTGCAGAGCTCCATGAATGAATACAGTACGGGGTTTTAATTGTGGATTGTTACTATTATTTACAAATAACCACACGTTTCTTAACTTTCTCTGTCAAAAATAAATATAAATGACATTTATAATGAAATGAAATGGCTATTATGAAAAGTAAACTATGAAAAGGCTAGCAACAGCAGCTGCAGCAGCAGAAACGCAGCTGGTCTGAACACCCGACGTGTGAATCATGCAGCCGCCACCCGCTGTTCATGCGGGCGGTCTGGCCAGGGCGTAAGCCCAAGACCAGGCAGCGTATCTAGATTTACCTCAACGCCCCCCCCCTATTTCACAATAAAGTTAAGAAAAACTGTATGACAAAAATTAAATAAAAATATAAAATAAAAAAACATGCCTTTATCAATCTTTAGGAATGAACTGATCGTAGTTACAGTGTGCTGAGAGTACTGAGGGACAAAAAAAGAAGACAAAGGTCAATAGGCTCTGAAGACTTTGTCATCACACACCATCTGGTTGGACACAACCAAGTATGTCGCACACATCATTTCCAAAATGAAATAATTTTCCTCTTGAAACTATGAATTGTTATTTAGGCCATTGTTGTGCATATTGCAAACATTGTAACATAATAATGTCTCTTGGGCTATGTTACATGTATGTTAATAGCAGGCTTTTGATTGGATGTCACAAGGTATCAGGTGATTTGTAGGTGGCCGCTATACTGTGTCTTTGCTTACAAGACAGAGATTTCAGTGTGTTTCTCCCATGGACCTCTCTCTGTTTGGGTTCTGTTGGGTCATCTCTGAGGTTTTGGCATACCTCTTTGAGTTTATGATGACTCTTGTCCTTTCTCAAGAGCAGTACTGTTTTCCAGGCTCTAATGCCTCGTGTGTTAGAGCACAGTTCAGTGTGGGGGCTAAAGTTGCCCTCTATTTGTTGTTTACTTTAGGAATAATGGTTACCATTTTAGGGAACTCTGTTGTTATTGTGTCAATAGGTCATTTCAAGCAGTTGCATAATCCTACCAATGTGCTTATTTTATCTCTTGCTCTTGCAGACCTTCTTGTGGGTCTTACTGTGGTGCCCTTCAGCACCATCCGGACCATTCACGGCTGCTGGTTCTATGGTGATGACTTCTGTATGCTGCACTCCAGTTTTGATATGTTTCTTACCACTGTCTCTATCTTCCACCTAATTTGCATTGCTGTTGACAGACAACAGGCAATATGCAATCCCCTGCATTATTCTAGTAATATCACAATGTCAGTGGCCTGGATTATGGTATGTGCTAGCTGGGCTTTGGCTGCTGTCTACACTTATGGACTACTTTACTCAAAGGCCAACGTAGCAGGGTTAGAGGATTACATGGCATCGATAGACTGCCTTGGCAGTTGTAACCTTCTCTTTAACTCCCTTTGGGGGATCCTGGACAGTATTGCCTCTTTTTTCTTTCCCTGCACTGTGATGGTTTGCCTGTACACTAAAATATTTGTTGTGGCTAAAGAACATGTAAGAAAGATTGGAGATATGGGCAAATGTTCAAATGACAGAGTAGGAGGTGGGTCGATCAAGCAGTCTGAGCATAAGGCTGCAAAGACTCTGGGTATTGTGCTTGGTGCATTCATCTTTTGTTGGATGCCCTTTTTTATAAATTCTATAATTGATGCTTACACTGGTTTCAATACACCTGTTGCCATTTTTGAAGCATTTGTTTGGTTGGGTTACTTCAATTCAACATTAAACCCAATTATCTATGCCTTCTTTTATCCTTGGTTTAAGAAATGCTTTTATCTCATTGTCAATCTGAAAATATTCACCCCCCATTCTTCAACCATAAAGGTGCATATTCTGATATATTTATGACAGTACTGTTGAATATGTTATGGATACAACTGCATTAGGTTTAAATGCTTTTGCTATTTCTTTTCTTTTTAATCCATACTTGGAAGATGGATTTTTCATGGATGTTCATCTTTTTTTTCTCCTGATCTCTATAGCAGCCTCTATAGCAGCCAATGAAAGTGTTACATTTTCCCCAGCACAGTGTATTATTTGCCTGTGACAGGTTTTTGGACTTTTTGGTGAGTGAATGTAGTTAAACAATAAAAGGATTAACCACATAAACATTTAATCTCGTTGAGCATTTGATTAGATTGTTACTGTGATTGTTATTTTACAATTAACATCATTACAATTTAGTCAAGTTGACTAATCATAATGTACCACCCTATAATAAAGCAAATATTACATTATAGACCTATGGTTAATGGTGTCCAACATAGGTACATACAAAATGCCATTGTTTTTAAAGCATTATGAACTTAAAAGGGACTGTTTGTAACTTCTTACACGTATAAATCAATCCGGGTCGGTGTCCCATGCGTGCTCGCGTGTGGCTACGTTGTTCAGACAAGACTCCAACACAAACTACACGGAAGCACCAAAACTGTAAAGTTATATCTAGTGAAGCCAGTGTAAAACAGTGTTGGCCACGGTCAGAGGACGCGGGGGAGGCCGTAGCTTTGGTCTCCAGGGACGGAGTCTCTGCTGTACTCTGCTCCTCTGCTGCCTGCCTGCCTGCCTTCACTCACACGCCGTGCTCGTTCTGGCTATTTAGCTCCACTCTCACGTGCATACGCGCACATTACACACTGCAGGAGAGTAAGTAGCTCTGAGAATATCTAGTAAATGTAGAGTGGACGTTTGTGCAGAAATAAATGCTGCATTTCCTCCAGACCAACAGAGGTTTCCCGTGTCTTGTGAAGTGACGACCAAAACTCCAGTGTCTCCCCTGTCCCTCTGGCCGCGGTCGGGAGGCTGAGGCAGGAAAAGCCAACGTTAGGATCAGCAGTGATTCATGGAGAGACCTTGGTCTGGTCAGCTAACATTACTGCCAAGCAGGTGAAATATAGAGTGATATTGTGGTTTTATCTGACGTGTGTCGCCTCACTGTGTTGAGCGATGCTCCTTCATGTCTATGTAGAGCGAGCACAAGCACAAGCCCGATGCTGACTTTCGTTGACTTAACGGCCACAGGTGTCGCTGTTAACAAGCATTTCTGATTCTTACAAACAGTCCCTTTAATAGTGGAGTTACTATGAATAACTGCTTTAAATTGTTATGATTTGTCATTGAAACTTTAGTAAATCACGATTTGGCAAGTTAATAAATTAAAACAACGATATCAAAGAGAGGTTTTGTGTGTTTCTTCACATTTATCCTGCCTGCAGTTTGCACACTATTTGTATTGCATGCAGTTAATTACATGAAATGGTATCAAAAAGGGAAAAGGTCCAAGAACTGGTTGAAAATAAATGTGTGCAGATCTCAAAAAAGCCTTAGGTAATGATTCATTTAATTAATTAATTTGTTTAAAAAGTCCCATATCTTGTGGAAGTTAGTTACCCATCTGTGCCAGATTATCTGCACTTTGTTTCCATATTTATATGTAATTTAGATAAAACATTGAACCATTGCTAACAAACCTCAGAGGCAGGAGCGGAGTGAGGGGGTGGCTTCTGGGGCTCCAGCCCCGGATGTTTCAAAAGCCCCGAACCTTTTAGGTTTTTAGTAGGGATGCAAATTTTAAGCACTTTCCTTAATCGATCATTGGTAACACTAACGATCAATCAATCGATTAATCGTAATTAAAACAATGTGGAAATTGTGCGTAAACCAAAGAATACCAAATGCATTTTATTCCTCAATCAAAGCCTTATTTTCACAGCAACATATTGCATATTCTCTGACAGCATCGCACAGCCTTTGAAACATATAAAGATAGAGGCCTAGATATACTAAACACATTATTAGATTACATGCGGCACATGCCCATAAAAATAAGCTCTGCTATACATCTCCGCCTGGTCTTATAAGAAAGAGTCTCAAAAGCAACTAAATGTAATGCTGGAACAAGAAAATAGAACCTAACAAATATCTCAGACTCATAGTGTCCCGATTTCTACCTGTTCTTGTTGTTCTTGGTGCTGTTAGATTGCTGCTAGACCGCCCCGTTAATATACATACAGATACAGATACATCTTACGTTGCTGTGGTGTTATGAAAATGATATGGTGTCCTGATTGTTCAGCTGGTGTCAGGCAACTTTAGGTTGTATGCTGCTCATTCCCTGGTGTTTGCCAAAATGTTTTCCATTGTTTCCTGCAGTCTTAATGTGTGTATGTGTTCTTTTAGTATCTCCAAAAGAGGGCCATATGCATGGGATATCCTTGAAATTGTCTTTGTCCTCACACTATCTGGTTGGACACAACCAAGTATGTCGCACACATTTTCTCATTTCCAAAATGAAATTATTTTCCTCTTGAAACTATGAATTGTTATTTAGGCCATTGTTGTGCATATTGCAAACATTATAACATAATAATGTCTCTTGGGCTATGTTACATGTATGTTAATAGCAGGCTTTTGATTGGATGTCACAAGGTATCAGGTGATTTGTAGGTGGCCGCTATACTGTGTCTTTGCTTACAAGACAGATTTCAGTGTGTTTCTCCCATGGACCTCTCTCTGTTTGGGTTCTGTTGGGTTATCTCTGAGGTTTTGGCATACCTCTTTGAGTTTATGATGTCGCTTGACATTTCTCAAGAGCAGTACTGTTTTCCAGGCTCTAATGCCTCGTGTGTTAGAGCACA
>CAKAOI010050278.1:0-38011 GCA_916701655.1 Sebastiscus albofasciatus | reverse complement strand
ATATTAGCCCGTTTGTGTGAAATGTCATGGAAGAGGAGCTGATATTAGACTGGTATGATGGTTGTCTCTCAGGTTAGATTCATGTTAGCATGTGACCTGACGGAGGATATTTATAGATCGGGGCTCCGCGTTTTCAGACCACGAGGCCTCTGCTCTCACTTTTACATTCCGTATGTTGCAGGCCTTCCTGTTGATTTATATACCTCTTTCTTTATCGTTAGACACATCTGCATTCCTTAGATAATCTGAATCGTTTAATTGTAGAGCTTACCTTGTATTGTATATTATATTTATGTTATTTTAAGTGACACGGGTTGATTTTTACGACATAACAGGTGCTCACAATCTCAAAAGAAGCCCTCTCATTGTCCCTGTTCAGACCCGGTATTAACATGCGTCCTCAGTGATCCGATCACAAGTGGACAGCTCCGAGTACAGGTGTGAACGCACTCGAGACACATTGAAGACGCGTTGAGATTCGATCTTTCGGACCACATCAGAGGTTGTCTGGGCCACATATGACCACATTCTTTTAGCAGTGTGTAGTGAATGTGGGATCCACGGCGTCCCACTGCGCTTTTCATGTGACTAAACAGGCAGACGCGAGCGCTTGTCAGCATGGAAACGGTCGGTACAACTGTATTTTATTAAAATATATCTCATCTATAGGCTACATATGTCCAGACTATCAGACTGACGGCACAGGAAGTCCATTATTATAATACTGTCGGAGATGTGTCAGCGTTTTTGTTCCGCTGCTTTGCACGGAGCTGACACCCGCCCGCTCACTCTCTCTCCTCCCCGGCACTCTGAAGCTCTGTACGACCGCCGGTACAATAACCTTTTATTTTGATGTTAATAAAATGTACCCGAATTCACGAATATGTAGGATATTACTACTGACATTCGCGTAATATTACGTCACAATGCCTGCTCTATTAGCCATGTGTTGACTATGTGTTTATTTGCATATAGAGCGGGGAAGAGAGATCACAAGTGATCACTCAAGATTTGATAGTATTTTTAGTTGCTTTTAACTTATGTTAGGGAGTAATTTATCTATAATTTCTTTGTCATATTTTGACGCTTTTAAACTGAAAGTTTCTTGTGTAAATTATCTTAACGTTGTATTGTGATTGTTTTACCCTTTGTGTGAAGCACTTTGAGATTTCGCTGTATTTTAGAGTGTGCTATATAAATTAAATGTATTATTATTATTATTATCATTATTAAGATGCATGTGGAGACGCATTCTAATACCAGGTGTGAACAGACGTATTTAAAGCTGTCCACTTGTGATCGGATCACTCAGGACGCATGTTAACGCCAGCGGTGAACAGGACCATTGTGCAAATGTTCCCCTGAAAGAAGTTTAGTTCTCTCGAAACTGTTGATATCAGGCATGATACATATGATTATTATTATTTATATGCTGGCAGGGAAACGGGAAGCAAAATCTGATCTTGTGCTGATACGGTAAGCTCGTAATGTGGACCTTTAATATTTAGCGTGGGTTTCAATGTAAATGTTAGTAGTTTCGGCCTCGATTAAGATTGAAAAAAATCAGTCGGTGTTGAGATGAAAATGAAGAGAAAAAAGATTTAGTGGGCAAAGTGTAAAAATGACTTGGCTTGTGAAATATGTTTATATTGTGTAGATTCTGAAAATGAAAGGCCAAACAGCGATGCCAAATAGAATAGACTGTGTTTTCATTTTTATTGTATCAGAAGGATAGTTTCTGATATTTAAGTTCACACTACAAATATCTGTAGAAGCTAAGCCATGTCCGACAGGGTGCGTTAACAAACCAAACTCTTCAGAGAAACACACTTTATGCTCCAACGTTTGCACGTCTGCATTGATTTGTTTTTAATAACTGTGACATCAAATCTAGAAGGATCTTTTAGCGGAGGACTTTAACTTATCAAACAATGTTTTTATCTGTTTTAATCAGTGATGTTGCTGTTTGTAAATGGTCACAATGCTTTGTTGTTAATGCACCAAATGTTGAGCTTCAGTGCAGCAGTAGGAAGGATCTGACGGGGTTTTTTGGTACAGTATATTATCGGGCATATCTCCTATGAAATGTGTTTCACCCACTTGGACACTTCCAGAAGAACTGGCAGTGAATTCTCCTCTCGATGCTGTAAAGACTCACCTACACTACAGCTAAACTAGCGGGACAGTTAGTTTGAACCTCATATCTCGAGCAGGTGCCGAATACAGTGGTAGTTTTATGTGCAGCAGAATGAGCAAACACTGACACAGAATTCACAGAGGACTGTTATTATTATAATTATTATTATTATTATTGTTGTTAATATTGTTTTGGTTGATTTATCATTCTTTGCTGATATAGTGACTTGACGAATACTGTGACCACATTGATTTGTTTAGCTTCAGACGTGTCCAGTGTATATATGACATATTTGTGTTATATTCCTGATGTTATTTACAACACGTACACTGTGTGTCTCTAAAACGAACGGCCATGACTTCCTGTATGCTCTTGCTGCATGTCATCCGTCTGTACTCAGAATAATCAGTTCACTCTTAGCTAATTGTCATTCTAATAAATCAAAATGCCATCATTTATTTATTTATTTATTGCCATTTACTGCTCTGCAAAGTTTATTTAATTATTATTTTATTTTTCTGACTCCTGACTCGGCTTCTTAATCTTGGTTCAAGGTATGACGATATACAACTTAACATAATATAGTTAAAAATCATTTAATGGATAATAAATCCAGGTTTCAGTCATAATCTCAGATGTAATCTGTTTTTATCAATTACTTACAGCCATTTTATAATTTTTGTTTTACTTGCGAAAGACCAATTTCATCACAATGTGTTATTTTTATTTAGTTTTATTAGTTTATTACGATACATGTAAGCATTGTTACATTTAGATTAAATGAAAACGACGCGTAGCTAATTTACTGTCCTTGTCCCTGGTTCGACTAAAACACATAATACAATACAAATATAAAGACAAATAATAGATCAAATATAGACAAACAACCAAATAACTAAAATGACGACTAAAACCAACGATTAAGGATCACAACGGGGAAAGAATGTATGTATTATACGCGGAGTTAATATGAATATAAATATGCTGCATTCACTTTTATGAAAACGATTTGTCTGGTGGAGCGACGTCAAGACTTCATTGTGTTCCTTCTACTTCTGAAATCAAACCTGCTGCAGGTGCTGGAAAGTTAGAAAGTAATTCTACTTAAGTACTTTAATATAATGTAATACTGACAGGGGCCATACTGCAGAATGAGTAGACTAGTTTTGGTGCCAGTACTTTAATTTGATCTTTATGTGTATTGGAGTATTTTATAATGTTGTGTTGCTGATCTGAATACTTCTTCCACCATTACCTGCACCCAGTGGAAGAATGTAAGTACATGCATGTACACAAGTACTGGATTTAAAGGAACAGTGTGTAATATTTCTGGGAATCTATTTTCAGAAGTGGAATATAATATTCATAACTATGTTTTTATTAGTGTATAATCACCTGAAACTAAGAATCGTTGTGTTTTTGTTACCTTAGAATGAGTGCTTCATATCTACATAGGGAGCAGGTCGTCTTCAAGGAGTCCGCCATGTTTCTACAGTAGCCCAGAACGATCAAACCAAACACTGGCTCTAGAGAGAGACTTTCACGGTTTTATGTTACCTGAAGGCCACCGTAGTTCTCCGACACGCAAAACCGTGGTACCGCCAGCCGCCGTTTGACTTCTGTTGCTCCTAAACCTAACCACGAAGGTGCTGCCAAATAGTTAGATTAACCGCTATTCTGTATTTCAGAGGTTGTAGCGGGCTCACTTTTAAAGCTAGAGTGAAGATACTGGCATCATATGAAACTAGAAGAAACCTAAGGAATCCATCAGTACCAACCATGTCATGCTAGCTTGTCAGGAAGGAGGTTAAACTCCTAAACTCCAAACTTACGCTAAATTTTGGTGAGGAAAAAACTGCCATGGCCATTTTCAAAGGGGTCCCTTGACCTCTGACCTCCAGACATGTGAATGAAATTAGGTTCTATGGGTACCCACGAGTCTCCCCTTTACAGACATGTATGTAACAGATGCTGTGACACAAAATCAAGCAATTTTTGAAACCAGCAAAAGTGTGTGGTGAGGAAATATGACCCTGAATACTTTGGATTCATTATGGCAGGCAGTGATGGGTGAGGGTAAACTGAATATCTATGTGGGTCATTACACCTGACGGTGGCATAACACATATTTTATAGCCCAGTTTGTCATTTATTTGGGAAGGTGGCAATCGGAAATGTTTCAACAATCGGAAGTGGGCCTGCAGTTACAAAAGGTTGAGAATCCCTGGTTTAGTACACTTGAGTTTAAGCTTTAAGTAATAAAACATCTTAAATAAAAACATTCTTCCCAGCTACAATAAGACTGGTGGCAAAGGACATTAAAGAGAGACACAAATCCCCCTCCCCTCACCTCCATACCATTACTGACACACAGTACACCTGAACTGAATGGACTGTAATGCTGTGCAATATGCTGCCTTCCACTGTGTAATTGTCTGAAATATATTAATTATTTCTTTTTTAAAATATTTTTGAGGGTTACAAGTTCTTTTAACATGGTCATGGAGCATATATATATATATATACTGTATATTGGTCATGGAGCATATATATATATATATACTGTATATTTGTATTGTGTGGGTATCGTTCCTATGCAGAGGGTAGTCTAGTTTATTTATTGACTACACTGAGGGCGTTTTATATTTTAATCATTTATTTATTTATTGTGTTGAGTTGAATGTGCTACTTGTTTTGTACTGTTTGTTTGTTTATTGTTTATTTGTTTTGTAGAATTTAAGACTATACAACATAACAAACAAATAAATTAATAATATAAAGTGCAGGAAGAGACAAAAACCCCACTGGGCTTATCTGAAGCCTCCACATAGAGACAAGATTAATATAAAGAAATAATATGACTGGTGATAACAATTAGGACAAGATATATATAATAACAACAATAACAATACAGTAAATATATAAAAAAAAGACAAGTTTGTGTGTGTGTGTGTGTGTGTGTTGCGTGGAAGTGTATGGTTAGTGTTTGCGAGGAAGATATTGATTTAAATATCTATAAAGACTTTTGGGTAACCAAATAACATTGTGAGTGGGAAAAAATAAAAAACATAAAAACAGATACATGGACAACATGGGGGAAAAGCAATTACAAGACAGCAATTAAATGACCCTTTAAAGGTCCCATATTATAAAAAAGTGAGATTTTCATGTTTTTTTATTATAAAGCAGGCTTAAGTCCTATATAAATACTGTGAAAGTATCGAAACACTCAATCCACAAGGAAACACACACAGCTCGTATTCAGAAACTCTGCATTTGAAATAAGGTATCAGGATTTCTGTCCATTTGTGATGTCACAAATATACAATATTTAGACCATTGACACAATTTTAAACATAAACATTGTAAATGTGTCCCAGTTTATTCCTGGTTGCAGTGTATGTGAATGTCATCAGCTGACAGGAAGTACACATGGACCCAAGCTGTTACCTAGCAACGCAATTCTGTTGCAATTCTGTGAAAATGCGCTAAAACGGAGCGTTTCAGACAGAGGATAAATACAGGCATATTCAGGCTGACAGTATGAGGAAAATAAAGTTTTTTTTTAACATTACAGCATGTAAACATGTTTTAGTAGAAACAAAAAATACAAGTATGAACCTGAAAATGAGCACGATGTGGGACCTTTAAGCGACTTTTGAAACATTTGACAGATGAACAGTTTATTGATAGATGTGAAACTGTAATTACATTGTGCCTTTTCTACCTTTTTTATTTTTCTTAAAGATGTGTAAACTGCTCAGAATTACAATGTACTTAAGTGCAAATGGCAAATAAAAACTCTTGAATCTCATCTGTGTGGATTATTAGACAGGCGTTTAGCATCGCTGCCTAAATGCAGAAGGAGCAGGGTCCTTCTCTGATCTGTCTGCACATGCGTGTTAAATGTTGCTGCCGTAGCCAGACAGCAGCAGCTCGGAGCTCCAACACCGGGGAGGGTCTCTACATCTCCACAAAAACAACATCAACCTGATAATCTACACCAACATGAAGTTTCCCTACTCATAGATTCACGAGGAGTGAGTATATTTACACCTTCTCTGCTTCGGGTCTGCTCGGGTTTGTCCGTCAATGAGGAGCTGAAGTTTGGTAACCAGCTGGCCTGCTGCTCTCAGTCAGCACAAAGAAGCTGCTTATTTACTGAGACTCCAGCTAAACCTAGCAGTCAACGAGGAGATGGTTGATCTACACCCAGAGAAAGTGACCCAGCTGTTAGTCCTGGTGTGAAATAGTCCAGCTACATGTATTAGATCAGTGCTGGTTTAGATTACAGCAGATTAAAAGGCTGGATAGACAGACAGGTGGCTAACATCACCTAGCTGCAGACAGGCTGTCTCTAAGTCAGACAAATGCATTTCCATTTAGATCAAATTATTGATTATGTGAACACATATCAGAAGGAAATACTTTGTGTACAAAAGGCAGAAATTTGTGTTTGGTTTGCATGTGCAAATACTGCTATTAAAACAACATATCAGATCACATTAAAAACACAATACACCAATAGAAGCTGCATTAATAAGAATCAAGATTAAATAAATAGATATAGTGCTAGCTGAAACACATTTCAATTTGAATCATGTTAAGATTAAGATGAGATAATCCGTAGTCTCACAGCAGGGGAAATTTGCAGTGTTATTGAATGTTAAAGGTCCCATATTGTAAAAAGTGAGTTTTTCAGGTCTTTTATATTATATTATAGCAGGTTTAATTGCTTTATAAATATTGTTAAACTATCAAATCGTTCAATATACGTTGAAATACACACACAGCCCGTATTCTGAAATTGCACGTCTGAATTTCTGTCCATTTGTGATGTCACAAATATACAATATTTAGACCATTACACGGTTTTAAACATAAACATTCTAAATGTGTCCCAGTTTATTTCCTGTTGCAGTGTACACAGTGTCCACTTTATTAGGTACACCTTGCTAGTACCGGGTGGTCTTCTGCTGCTGTAGCCCATCTGCTTCAAGGTTGGATGCGTTGTGCGTTCAGAGATGGTATTCTGCATACCTTGGTTGTAACGAGTGGTTATTTGAGTTACTGTTGCCTTTCTATCATCTCCAACCACTCTGCCCATTCTCCTCTGACCTCTGACATCAACAAGGCATTTCCGTCCACACAACAGCCGCTCACTGGATATGTTCTCTTGTTCGGACCATTCTCTGTAAACCCTAGAGATGGTTGTGGTGAAAATCCCAGTAGATCAGCAGTTTAATACTCAGACAAGCCCGTCTGGCACCAACAACCATGCCACGTTCAAAGTCACTTAAATCCCCTTTCTTCCCCATTCTGATGCTCGGTTTGAACTTCAGCAAGTCGTCTTCACCACCTCTAGATGACGTAATGCATTGAGTTGCTGCCATGTGATTGGCTGATTAGCTATTTGTGTTAACAAGCTATTGAACAGGTGTGCCTAATGAAGTGGCTGGTGAGTGTATGTGAATAACGTCAGCTGACAGGAAGTAAACATGGATCCAAACTGTTGCCGAAGGAAATACTTTGTGTACAAAAGGCAGAAATTTGTCTTTGGTTTGCATGGGCAAAAACTGCTATTAAAAGAGTAAAACAACATATCAGCAGATCACATTAAAAACACAATACACCAATGGAAGCTGCATTAAAAAGAAGCACCAGGACTGAATCAAGATTAAATAAATAGATATAAAGTGCTAGCTGGTTTAAATTGCAGCAGATTAAAAGGCTGGATAGCTCGACAGATGGCTAACATTACCTAGCTGCAGACAGGCTGTCTCTAAGTTAACCTAACCTCACTTATATCACCTGTATTAACATTTAAACCGACATGTTTGACCATCTGGTTCATTCAGGCGTTAGCTGAGGACGATGCCACTGATCCAACCGGTTAGTGTGACCTGTGTCTGTACAAAAGGTCACATTAATGAACATTTTATTCTCACTGTGTCCTCCTGAGGGGATTTAGGATACTGTACCAAAGTCTAGTAGAGAAGCACTAGTGTTGTAGCCAAATGCATTTGCATTTAGATCAAATTATTGATTATATGAACATGTATAAGAAGGAAATACTTTGTCTGCTTTTTGTGTACAAAAGGCAGGCATTTGTCTTTGGTTTGCATGTACAACATCTGCTATTAAAACAACACATCAGATCACATTAAAAACACAATAGAGTAATAGAAGCTGCATTAAAAGGAAGCACAGGTACCAGGACTGAATCAAGATTAAATGAATAGATAAGTGCTGTGTACTGAGGTAGCAGGCTCTCCTGTTTTTACTGCTCTCACTGTACTTACAAAGACGTACCGCTAGAAACAAAAGTAAACATGAACATTTAACTGCCATGTAAACATTTAAATATGTAACGGCATGAAATTTGTGAACACTAACACAATGCTGCATGCTGCAAAGAGGGCCGTTAAATCCATGTACACATACATGTATGAGGTAGGTGGATATGACAGTGTATATAGTGTATATTGCATGCTAAAAAAAGTGTGTATTGAAACTAAAATATAAATATACTGTAGCAAATTAAATGCAAATTTTTTTTATCTGATCAAAATGAACCTTAAAGGGAGATTTGGCAAGTATTTAATACTCTTATCAACATGGGAGTGAACAAATATGCTGCTTTATGCAAATGTAGAACCCATTTACATTCACATATCTTGAGGTCAGAGGTCAAAGGACCCCTTTTGAAAATGGCTATGACAGTTTTTCCTCGCCAAAATCTAAAGATTGGAGCGTTATTTAGCCTCCTTCCCGACAATCTAGTATGACATGTTGGTACTAATGGATTCTTTAGGTTTTCTAGTGTCATATGATGCCAGTATCTTCACACTAGCTTTGAAACTGAGTCCGCTACAGCCTCCGAAAGATTGATTGCATTAAAGAAATTAGTGGCATTAAAATGAATTTGAATTTGTGTTATCATCGTGTTTACTTTGACAGCCCTAACACACACACACACACACACACACACACACACACACACACACACACACAGCGACGTGCTGTACGTGTCTTAGACAACACTTTATCTCAGATTAATCTAAAATCCTTTAGACTGTACCACTATGACAAGTCAGTGAAGTATCTGAACAGTGGAAGTGAACTAATGGTGAATCATACAACTGTCTGCAAATCTGTGATGAATTTGCAAAATGATGTGTGACTAAACCATAAGAAAACACCCGTCTCCGCCTTCTTCCAATGGAAGAGATTGGTAACTGAATCTGCAGTAAGGCTGCAACTAACCATTATTTTAGTTTTCTATTAATCTGACAGCTATTTTCTTGATTGACTGACTTCTTGTTTGCTCGTTTGTCAAAGAATAAGATGCCTATCACAGTTTCCTAAAGTCCGTTGGTATCATGTTACCTGTGTGAGGTGAATCTGTCTAACTTGCAGCTTGTAAAGGTCGTGGATTACGATGCAGAAACACAGAATCTAATAATGACACAGACAAAGAAGCTGTATTAAATGTAGACGCTTCTCGTCATGGCCGATACCCGATCCAGTTACTAATCGGTGCTGATACCGATGCAGTGAATTTGTGCAGATTGTCACTGGGTATTAGCTAATGGAGACATGGATGTTTGCTTAAACTCTGCCTTATGTCCTCGTTGTCAATGCTGCCTCTTTGTGTTATAACTCTGATATAAGCTAACCATGTTTCAGCTGGTGACTACCACAACAAAGGCCCGAAGCTATATCACTAGAGCTGAAACAATTAGTCAGTTAAATCATATTCCCTAGTTCCAGATTCAAAGTTGTTATGCTGCTTTATGTGATAATAAATTGAATATCTTTGGGTTTTGGACAAAAGAAAACATTTGAGGACGTCATCTTGAGCTTAAGGAGATTGTCATAGCCACCTTTTAACCATTTGCTGACATGTTATTGACCATTCAGTGACTCAATTAATCATGAAAATAATTGGCAGATTTATTTTTAGTTAACTGCTGTTTATTCCGGCATGACGTTGGCTAAAGTGTTTGTAACATTCTTATGTAAACAAACACAACGGGCAATATGGAGGTCAGCAAAATGTGTCATACGATAACGTAATTATCATGATAGGCCTATGTGCTGTTTTGTTCAATGAACAAACCTCTTTTTTCATCTCAGCTCTCAGCGTGTACACAGCGAGCTTTTACAGAACCATGATTTCACTTTAGTACAAGCTGCCATTTGCAAAAGGTCAAACTGTACTGGATGTGAAAATGGGCGATAACAAAGTCATTTCACACCAACGTAAGTGTCTCTCAGCGGCTGACTTGTGCCTGCTCTGTTTCTCTCCAGTATGGTGAGGAGAAGGTGTCCCATGCTGCATTAGTGGAAGAGTGACATGCTGGCCTGTCTGCCAGCATCAGGTGACCCTACCATCAGACTTCTCTCCCGCACGCAGATGAACACTGGACTTCAGAAATGTAAGTGCTTTCTGTCCTCCACCATGTTGTGGTCACATTTCCATTTAAATGAGTCATTTCCTCATTGGTCAGCATTCGGGATCAGACAATGATGATGATGCAGTTTTGGACACACAAAACCTTTCAGAGGGTAAACGTTAGGGGTGGGAAATTTATTTTTTACGATTTTGAAATGTTTTAATGCCAGAATCGATATATTTGCTTAATTTTAGTCTATGTTGAGGTAGAGGGAAGTTGGTGCTTTTATTGTTGTAGTCTGAGTAACGTGACGTCACATCCATTCCGTATCCGTCAACCAAAACAAACCACAGTGATTCGAAACAAGGAAGTAGAAAATGGCGGAGGGTTGGCGTGGATACGACCTGCAGCCTCACATGTTAAATCCAGCATGGTAAACACTACACATCCAGTAAAGGATGGAAACACTTTGGGTTTCACAGATTACAGGAAAAGCAGAGCTAGACATCACGGCTAAAGCTGCATGCTAACTCTGTCATGGACGGGAAATATTATCGCATCACGTAACGTGCGGTCAAGCCGGCTATCACTCGTCTCCGTGGTCAAATGGGCCGACGCTACAACTGTAGAGCACCCATATACTGACGTTTATGTTAAATGCATTCAAACGGCCCTGATGGAGCTGACCATGGATGTATAAAGACAACGCAGCTGATGGGAGAGCTAGAGACGGACTTGGAGAAGTTAGAGGAAGTAGACACGTGGGACTACGTCCGGTTTTCAAAATAAGGTGTTAACAAAGAGAACTGTATATACAAAATACATTTATAGAAATAAGATTGATGGATTACATTCACCAGAAGTATAAAACATTACATGTCCCTTTTATAAAGTAAATAAGAAAATACCACTAATCTGTGAGGGAAATGTCTTTATTCTTTGGTTGCTGAAAAAAATTTAATAAATAATTCCTGACCCTGACTGATATATTTCTCTGACTACATACATGCTGAAAATCAAACATTTTTACTGTATTCATTTTGATATTTTCCAAAGTAAACGTCCCTTGAAGTGTATGATTACATTTTTTCTCATGCTCTAGTGTTAAGTTAACAAAAATCACAATAAGTTGTAATATTGAATCGCAATATTTGTAAAATTGCAAAACTTAAAAATCTCAATACATATCGAATCGACACCCAACATTTTATTCCCACATTGCTTGTTGTCACTACAGTATAGTTTTAAAGTACATGTCATAGCGTTGTGATCCCAGTCATTGACTATGTTTACATGCACAAAATATTCCTTTATTCCAAAAAAGACAATATTCCTACCGAGCTGTTTACATGGCTAATGAAAATAAATATTCCACTAATATTCACGTTTACATGCAGCCGTGCATATACTGATTAACGTTAAATTTTCCCCCGGTGTCGAACTTGTTTGGCCGTGCGAACACAGCCTCCCTCTTTCATTACTTCAACCACCTTCATGAAAAGGTCGGCGTTGTGATATTTGTGTATATCCAAAAACCGGTTAATATCCAAGGCTTTCATAATGTATAACAGTAGGTGTGTTTATCCTTCCAACCAGATATGTGGGCTTTTCTTTTGGGCATGCGTCTCCGCAAACTGTCAGCTAGTTGGTTTGTGTACAACGCAACGAGCTGGCCTTAAACGTGTGTCACAAACTGCTGTAAAAATTGAGACTAATATTGTGAATGTGCTGTATACATGTCCAAAGAATGCTCCTAAAACCGGAATATCAGCATATCGTTGTTTACATGACCTGTATCAAATTCAGAATATTGTCATAATAGTAGAATATTAGTGTGCATGTAAACACAGTCAGTGTGCTTTGCTTGGTGTTTCTGGTTGTCTGATGTTACACACACATTTCAGGGGAAACTACACAGAAGATGAGATCTGCCAGCTATCCAACCCCAGCAGAGTTGGATGCCTATGCTAAGAAAGTTGCCAACAACCCTCTGACCATCCAGATCTTCCCCAACAGTGTCAAAGTACCTCAAAGGAAGCACATTCGCCGCACAGTCAACGGGCTTGACACGTCCTCGTCCAGCCAGCGCCACAGTCCCTACCCCTCTCAGGTCAGCTCCAGTAGGGGTCTGCTCGCTGTCCTCCGTGCGCCTGCCAAAGGCGTCATCAAAGATTCAGACGGTAGCCGCGCCCGACAGCTTCAGAAGGCCGTCATGAACCCTCACAGCGGGCCGTACGCCACTCAAAGCACTTTAAATCTTCCTCAGCCTGCTCCTCACCTACAGGGCCCGTCGCAGCCTGCGGCCCAGGCTGCCCAGAAGCAGGGTATGGTTCACCCACAGGCGCTACAGCAGAGCGTGACTCATCCAATGACTTTACAGCAGCCTCAAACGATGCCTCACCCGCAGGCGCTGCAACAAAGGAACATGGCTCATTCACAAGCGCTGCAGCGGCAGCAGAGTTTGTCCCAGGTTCAGACTTCACAGCAGAGATTGGCTCATCCACAAGGCATCCAGAGGCAGCAGAGTGTGCCTCACGGCCAGGCGCTGCAGCAGCAGAGCCAGTCATGTCCACCCGTCGTACCACAGCAGCATCTTTCTCATCTGCAGACACTAAAGCATCAGGCGGCTCCTCCGCAAGCTTTACATACACAACAAGGAGTGACTCAGGATCTGCACCACATGTCTGATGGAGCTCAGCTTCCGAGCCTGCAGCACACCCAGGGGCTGGTTGGCTCACAGCCCCTCCCCCAGGCTGTGGGTTCAGGACCTCCTACCATGCCTAACAGCCTCCAGCAGCCCCCACCGGGGGCATACGGGCCCCGGAAGCTCCCTGACGCAGACGCCCCACCAAATGTAACTGTATCTACCTCCACCATCCCACTGTCCATGGCAGCCAGCCTGCATCAGAACCGGCCCAGTGACCTGAGCAGCATTGTGCACCAAATCAACCAGCTGTGCCAGGCACGGGCTGGTATGGGCACCACCTCAGTCTGTGAGGGCCAGATCGCAAACCCCAGCCCCATCAGCCGCAACCTGCTGATCAACGCCAGCTCCAGGGTGTCCTGTCACCACCCGGCTCTGGGCTCGGTGCCCAGCTGCCTCATGGTGGGACCCCCAGACAAAGCTACAGCTCAGACTCCCAACGCTGCTCACCACTCACAGCCCAATATAGCTGCTACTAATAGTATACCTGCCTTTCACGCAGACCCAGAGAAGGTACAACTGCAGCAGCAGCAGCAGCTGCAGCATCATTTACATCAGCAGAAACAGCAGCAGCAGCATTTACAGCAGCAGCAGCATTTACAACAACTACAGCAGCTGCAGCAGCAGCAGCAACAGCAGCAGCAGCAGCGCTCCTGGGCCCAGCATCAGCTGGCCCACATGCAGCAGCCTCATGAGGGGGCCCATCCCTGCAAGAACCCGAGGATGGAGCTTCCAGCTGAGTGTGCTTTCCCCTCTCGAAACCTCAACTATCCCCACAAGCTACCCAACACCGCACAGTCCTTTCCTCTAAAACACCCGGCAGAAAAACCACCACCTTCATCCCCCGTCAACTGCCCTGTAGGTTCTATGCCTTACATTAACGGCCACTACATGCAGCCACCGTGGGGCAGTATCCCAGCCACAGCAGGTAACAATGGATCCGGCCCTCAGGACCTCCCAGTGGTTTTCCAGGGAGGGCAGGCTGGTGCCTCCACAGACCGCATCCCAGGGGCAAAGTACAGGCCGGGGAAGGAGGGTCCTCCTGGCCCGGCCAAGATGATGCAGAATGTGGATTTCTTAGGAGGGGACTTTCAGATGCCCAGCTTTCAGGAGCAGAACATGGGTGTGATGGAGAAGATGCACAGGTCAGCCATGGGCCAAGTTCAGGACCCCAACAACAGCGGAGGTGTTCACGCTCATCACCCAGGCTACCGTTAATGCGTGCGCTTATCCCCCCCCTCCCCTTGGTGTGTTTTGAGTTCTTCTCAACAGCTACTTTCAGCTTCTGTGGTTTATTCTTTAAGATCTTGCAAGTGATCAATTACATTTTATTGCTTCAGAGCTTGATTTGTAGAGCCACCAGGTTGTGATGTTTCAAAGTATTCCTCAGGTCTTAAGCCATGTCGTACCTTTTGTTGCAGATGAAGGGTTTTTGAGATTGTTGTCCACTGTTGAGTAGAATTCCTCTTTTCATCACTGGCATGGATGTGCTGCTCTTTGTTCGTGTATATATGGTGTTAAAATATGAATTTGCAGCTGAGAGAATATGCTTGCCATACGATTGTCACAGTGCTTTTCCTAGGTTGACATGGAACAACTCAACTTTTTTCAGCATTTGTGGCCTTACAACTGCCCAAAGGCAAGATTTAGGATGTCCTTGTGTGATGTTTTTATTTGCAATTATTTATCCTCTGAACAGGTTTGTGATCCATTTAAATAAGAAGGTTACATGTATATGCAATTAATATGACTGTTTAAGGTTTTTGTCCCAGAAGCTCCCTCCCATAGTTAACGGGCCTAAAAGTGAGACTCCTCTATCAGGAACACAACATGGCGTCTGACCTGCACCGTGAGGTCGTTTTTGCATAGTGTGCAAAAGCAGCCAACTATCACTGTTAAGCAGAGTTTTTGTTAAAAATAAGACAAAGCCAGCACTAGCAAAAACAGTAACGTTCTCCATGTAGTTACTCTTACGTTTGGAAAGTCTAAAGTGCCCTCTTGTGTGTAATATTTCAAGGATTGCTTTTGAAGTAGTTATTTTATTACCGTTTTTGTCGTATTTCTGTAGATGGTCCTACTTGAACTGTAGAAATTACTTTTAAATGTTTATGCCTAACATTTGGCAAAAGGAGCAGAAACTCCATTAGCCCCTCTTTGTCTATAGCTAATGTGAAACAGAATGGCATCCCATTAATATTAAAATGTATGTCAGTATGTGAAAAAGCAAATTGATCACTTGCAAGCACGCAAGTACTTCAAATAATGCAAGCTGGGAAGTTTCCCCTCCGACACATTCCCTCACCACTTAACTACTGTAATACGAGTGAACTGATGTGGTGTGGACATTATGTGTGTGGCCGTTCATCTAACTAATCACTGGCCTTACCCTGTGTTGTATTTCTGCTACCTATAAAGAAAAATAAGGACATTTAATGCAGGTTATGTTTTGCTAGATGTGTCTAGCATGAAGCTCTGGACCTGTTTCCTCCTCTGGTCCTTTTTTCGGGTTGATGTTGTCCGAGCATGTGTTGCTCTGCTAGCCTCAAGCCTTCTGGAAAAAGCCTTAAATGTCACGGTAGTTATCCTCTACTTAATACTTAACCTTAACGGACTTCCTTTGCCAGGTTCCAACTTTAGTATGGCTTCATCGTGAGCTTTAGTTCATTTTAAATCTGTTCTGTCAGATCATTTGGCAGTGTTAATATGTGTAGGTAGAGGGAACGCGTGCTATTGCCTTAAATTAAAAGGTAATAATGCGACTCATACTTGCTGATGAATCACCCATCCTACTGTCTCAAATGTTGCCTATCAAGGATTTAAGATGATTTTAAAATATGAATAGTATTTAGCAGAATTAATAGGTATGTAGAACAGGGCTGTAGCAGTTATTTTAAAGTATTTGGACTGTGTTTTAGTTGTTATACTTAATAAATATCCTGATATAGTTTAATTTATTTTATTTTGTTTTTGACCACTGCATCCTGAAGCCATAGGTGTTTTCACATTAGGTGCCATAGGTGACACACGTTGACGCAGTGCAAACTGAATGGTCTGCACTCGAATAAGAGGTTTGCATCCACGCTTTAATCTTTCACTCTCTGAATCAGAATACAGTACAGGTCAAAAGGGAGAAAGAGCGGCGAGATGATCCGTCATCCTCAGAGAAAGACCGCTGAGATGCAGCCGTAGCTTTTTCTGGATTTTGGTCTTCATACTTGATGGCAGTTTTTTTTTGTTTTTTTGTTTCCTGGCTCTCATTTTTGACGTGCCTGCCCCTTAAAGCTGCTATTGACTTTAATCTTAACACACACTAGTATGATTTGTGTGTGCATGTGTATGAATAGTAATGATGTATGGGCTGTATCAGTGAAAATGAGTTCCTATTTATGGGATGGGTGCAGGGCGAAAATTGCCACCACTCACATGCTGGTAAATTTGGTCTATACGTCTATAGAGTGCTGCAGGGATGACGTATTTCTGTAGGCCAACCAGGAAGTTGCCATTGCCCTGGTTCCCTCGACAAAAAGCCAATGAGATTGTTCCATTGGGTTTTGGATTATTGCAGAAAATAATCTCTGTGGTCGGCTTGCCGTGGTAGTCTGTTTTATACGGTGTTCAAGGGCACATTACTTGCCCACCGTCGTTTTGCTTTTCCTGCAGGACGAGAGACAGTTGATGGACAAGACGATGGCGGAGGATTTGGTGTCAAAGCAAAAGTGCCTGTTTGGCAATACTTCTGATTTAAAACCCAATGCTACGAGAAATCCATAACGTTAATGAGGTTATTGCCGTGCGGAGGACGGAGCAGTTACAGCCAGTGTACACAGCGGAGCGACGCCAGATGCAAACCTGCAGCCCTGTAGCAAGAGCTCGACTAGACACAGCCATCTAACATTAAAGATCAGTGAGCGCGCTACACATATTGAGCGTCATCTTTTCTTGTAAAATGTCTGGTGTTTATTAACCGGTGGGAAACTTTCCTCCCCGTCTCATCCCTAGGTGGCACACACACACGATACTTACATGTTTTGTTCAGCAAGTTAATCTTCATAACTAAACACCACTTTTATGATTTCTGAAGTGTTAATACAATCACCAGATGTAAAACGCTAACGTTAGGCTATAAACAAACACCACGGTCGCATGAGCACGAGTATACACAAGGCTGTAAAGGCGGACGAGTCTGCGTGATGACGTTTAGTCGTCTCATTTAGCCACTTGTTAGCAACCACCTTTTTAAGTCTCTTCACAAGTGGGATATTTACTGACATATTTTATATTGCAGAACAAAATGTTAAAATCCCGCAGACCTTATTTTAGCCATCTAATTAAAAAAAACTTCCAGATGAGGGAACCGGAAGTGCTAAAATACTACTAATAAACTAATTGCCGGGTTTTAGGACTCCTTCCTGCAGCACTCTATTCTTTATTCAATAACTTGACCAGTGTTCAGAGTGGCGGAGTGATTTTCCTAAAGACAGACACCCTCCAGGCCTGTGTGGGTTTCTTCACTTTAAATCAACACTAAACAATTAGACACACCTGCCCTGTTTTATTCTGAACTGCCTCGTTACAGCCCAACATAGTCAGGTTCTACAGTCTCATATGAAGTGCCTCCACTGGGCTTAGTATGGAGAAATGTGTGAGTGTGTGTGTGTGTATGTTAAGCTTGGGTACTTGCACACAGGTGTGCACGCTGACAGACGTGCACGAAGTTAATCTCTGATGGGGGACCAAGCTACTTAGTGTAACTACTGATACTGTGTCATGGACTGAAGTCCTGAAGTGTGCCACGACTCCCAGACGCTGTCGGGATGTGTGAACTGTTTGCTGCTGACTCACTGACCAAAGTGACCAAGCGTCCCTCTCTGTAACCACCCGGCCAAAAAACGCCTCGGCAAGCTTGTGTTGAGAACTGTTCTAACAGTAATAAGCAACAACCTGGTGACATAAAGGAGAGCTGCTGCCCTCGTTTGTTACGGTTAAAGAAAATCTTGTGAAGTAAAAGTGTAAAGATGTGAACGGGGCATAAAAAAGAATCTAGTGAGTAGTTTTCTGTCTGCACCCCAATTTGTTTTGCCAAGCAAGATTCAGATGTTCTAACCAGAACTGTGGATGTTCTGTGGTTCCATTTCACAATATCATGTAGAAATGTCGTCACACCCGGCACACGTCGCTGTAATCTACTCAAGCACATTGTAGCTCATGTTAGTCGACTCCGATGGCAGTATCTATTGGGGCGCAGGTGCGCAACAACTCTCTAGATTTATTTTTACTCTGATTTAATATGACGGTCTTTGATGATCAGAGACGGGTCATGTTGTGAACGGTGGTGGAGGGGGGCTTACTTTCTCTACTTTGTGAAAATGTGATATTCCAGTTTTGCCTAACCTTCAGGAATAAAATGTCTTGCACAAACATTCCCCCTAACCAAAATAAAGTTTGCAAACACAAAGCGTTCATGAGTTGCTGTCTTTTGTTATGTACATGTAAATATGGTCAAGATGATTTAAGGTATATATCAAACTATTTATTGTATTTATTAGGGATGCACAATACAGGTACTTCGCAAACCATCAATTCATTTTTATCAAATTAAATCTTTCTGTATTTAACCCAATAGCAAGATACGAAGGATATGGTTCATACTCAAAACTATTTTACACAAGAAATGCCCATTAAAGGTCTCATATTGTAAAAAGTGAGATTTTCATGTCTTTTATATTATAAAGCAGGTTTAAGTGCTATAAAAATACTGTTAAACTATCAAAACGCTCAATATACAGAGAAATACACACAGCCCGTATTCAGAAATTGTGCGTTTGAAACAAGTCGTTAGGATGTCTGTCCATTTGTGATATCACAAATATACAATATTTAGATCATTACATGGTTTTAAACAAACATTCTAAATGTGTCCCAGTTTATTTCCTGTTGCAGTGTATGTAAATAACATCAGCTAACAGGAAGTAAACATGGACCCAAGCTGTTGCCTAGCAACACAATTCTGTTGCAATTCCGTTGAAATGCACTAAAACGGAGCGTTTCAGACAGAGGGTAAATACAGGTATATTCAGGCAGACAGTATGAGGAAAATAAAGGTTTTTTTAACATTACAGCATGTTAACATGTTTTAGTAGAAACACAAAATACAAGTATGAACCTGAAGATGAGTATGATATGGGACTTTTAAATCAAGAGAAACAAAACTCAAATCCTGAGTCCAAATAAGAAAACCAAATGTCCTTTAAATCATTCAATTAAAGGAGGACTCCAGATAAATGTCAGTCTATAAGTAAAAGATAATGGGTGAGGGTGAATCTGTGTGTGTGGGTGTACTGTAGGACACTTATCTTGATGGCCCAACGAAGACGAGGAGACCACAGTTGCTTCCAAACATGTCCAAGACGAACTAGACTCTGGTCTTCCACCTGCTCCAGGGATCAGCACACCTCCAGCAGCGCCTTGTTTGTCCAAGAAAGTTTATGAAATCTAGCCGGATCTCAGCTCACTTGCTGCTCAGTTTACTTTTATTACTTTTATATTTACTATACTTTAACTTCAGATGATCTCCTCCTCTAGCCACTCTCACTGCTCTCTCTCTTCTCCTCCATGCTGCTTTAGTTGGTTGATTTCCCCTCACCCATCTCACAGGTGTCTCATTTATCTCCTCACCTTCTTTTCCTGTCAGGGTGGAAAAGGGCTATTCTATACTTTTCCCCCCTTTCTGCTACAAGCTCTGGGGTATGACACATGCGCAGTGTAACTGGAGCTGCGGACATGCGTTGCTATTGGCTCAATTTTGGTGAGTGCAGATCCGATTTTACTGCGCATGTGTTGTACCCCAAAGATATGACGACACGATGATGATGCATGATTCTTTTCACCCTCCTTGAGCACAGCACGGGTCGCGTCTAGAAGGGAACCAGCAAATTGGGGAAACTCTTGCGAGATGGTTAAGGTTAGGCATTTATATCAAAATGGTTAAGGTAAGGACCAAGCCCCAGGAAGAGCGCCAGGTTTTGATGCAAATCTACGTAGTGGCCAAACGGCGGTACAACAACTTCCCTGTCCGTCACGTGATGCCATTGGGCCCAAAAAGACTTTTTCCCAGAGACTTGCATTGAGAAAGAGACGTCTGTAACTCAGTGGATACTTTTTTTTAAAGATGAATCTACTCCCCATTATGAACACTTGAATAGCTGATACTAATAGCTGAATCCAGAGTTATTTCCCTTCCTCCGTTCATGTGAATGAGACTAAAGCCCAATTCTAAACCACCCCCTACACCCTCTCCCTACACACTTCCACTCCGTCTGTGCGTTCGCGTGGATCCCAAACCAATTAGCTGTGAGTGGAAGTGGGTTATAAAACCCTCCAACAGCGAGTCTACATCGATGCCGACTTCACCAGCTGCCCTTACTGGCATCGTGCAACACCGTTTGGTATTCGTCATGGAACACGCTCCAATGTCAGTTCCGTGCCACTACCGGTACAAACATTTATTCGGAAACTGCGAAAAAACTACGACAGACATTTAATTTATTCTACTTTATTTAAGACACGTAAAAGATTCAAAATTCACAAGTGGGACATTTATTGACGTATTTTATGTCGTAGAACAAAACGTTAAAATCTCTTCAGCTTGTGTTAAACCCAGAGTTTATTTCAGGCATCTAACTAAAATCCCATTCAAAAAACTAATTGACTAATTTCCACATTAGGGATCCAGAAGTACTAAATGCTAACTCATTTCTGGTTTTATTCCTGTAGCCCGTCCACTCCTCCGGTGTGACTGACAGCAGTTAGCTCACACAAGGAATGAAATTATCACCTGCCACCTGCCAAATACAGGGTACATGTTGACTGTGGCAGGTTAAACATTTCAGGCCACCTGCCACCATGGCAGATCGTTTTTTTGTATGTTAATAAATATTACTTTTAAAAAGCAATTCTTAAGTTAAGAACAGACAGGGATTCATTATATGATAGTAATCAGCATGTTTCATTAATCTCTGATGACATATCATGGTCATTTTATGATTTATTACAGTAACTATATTACATATTGGTCCTTTAAATTAAGGATTGCACTGATCTGACTTTTTCAGTTCCGATACCGATACCTGGACTTTGGGTATCGACCGATACAGAGTACTGATCCGATACCAGTGTTTAATCAATAAGCTGTATGCCTCACTGTGTGGGAGTGACTGGGATCATTCTGTTATGTGTAAGGAAACATCAGGCTTGACTTAAACATTGCTTTCTTAACTTTGTAAAACTAAATGTAACAAATAAATACATAAATATAAATCCATTGATTATTAAAATACATTTTATAATAAATTGTACACCAGCAATTTGGTAAAAAATCTTCACAATTAACAGGAATTACAATTCAAGTATAAACCTTGTTAATGCAGCAACAAATTGGTAAAAACTTAAACAGGAATTAAAATTCCAGTATATAATTTGAATTGAATAGATCGGCTCCATTGTTACCGATATCTGATCCAGCTATTTGAGTCAGTATCGGTATATCACTACTTTAAATTGTTAATATTTGCTCAGTGCATCTTAGCCTTTTTTTTACCATAAACTACAGGTTATGAAATTCTTTTTTAAATACAAAAAAGTGAAATTATCGGTTATCTTATCGGTCATGAGAAGCGTGGTAATTATCGGTATCGGCTGAAAAAAATCCATATTGTGCATCCCTCATATTTATCCTTCAGTTAAGTTAGTATTCACTCAATCAGACAAGACATATTCTACAGACGTGACCTATTTACAAACAATAACAGTCATAACAAGTGCATTAGTGTTTCATAAAGGCATAATTCTGTCATTGTTATCACCTGTAGTTAATGGTACACATACTGTCCAGACTATTATTGCTTTTCTTCAGAATTGGTGTAGTATAAAAAGTTACCGTAGTATAATAATAAAAAACATTTGGCTGTGACTGTGGCTGCAAATAAATGCTCACGAGAGACCTGAATCTGAGTGTTCAGATTGTTAACTGGATCTGGATCTTGATGTTCTGCTGAGCCTAGGCCACGCTGCTGGATGGCTGTCGTTGGCGGTTACGTCTGTCACGAAGTCCCTGCAATAACGGATTTAGGGTCCACAGGCGCCCTGAAAAATTAAATGGAAACTCAGAGTTAGTGACATCTTCGCAGTAAGAAAACAGCGAGTTTTGTGTGTGTGTGTGTGTGTGTGTGTGTGTGCTGTGTGTGTGTGTGTGCTGTGTTGTCCTACTAGCAGAGCGGATGGGGGTCGGTGGCATCACTTCGTTTTCCCCAGGGTCTTCATCCTGGATATAACCAACATCTGACCTCCATTGTTTCCAATTCAGTTCCTCTACCCTGAGGCCAAAGAAGACTCCATGATCACATTGAACACTAGAAATGCTTGACGTGACTTCACGTTACAGTGTTTAACGGTAATTAGTAGCATCCATTGTATTCTCTTGTCGACACAATTAGTGTTGTTACGATACCAAAATTCTGACTTCGATACGATACCCTGCCCAAATATCCCGATACCGATACTGAAACAATACCACGGCAAAAATCTAAAACACCAGGAAAAGTAATGGAATAATAAATGACAGAACATGCAACTTGGAAATTATTTTTTCATTAATTAAAAATGTTAAAATATATTACTTAATAAAATAAAATGTATGCACTAATCTGATGTCCCCTATACTTACGTTTATGTGATTTCTTTGATTGTATTATACATTTGCTAGCTCTATTCTTATTTCTTATCTATTTTTCTTATAACTTCTGTGTTTATGTACATTTTTATTCTAAAATGGAACAACTGTTATTTCCCACCAGGATCAATAAAGTATTTCTGATTCTGATATCACTTGTTATTATTTGCAATTAATCACAATTAAATATTTTACTTGACTGACAGCCCTAATTTTAATACTTTCCAAGACAAAGTTTGTGTCAAGCTAAACAATTCGACATGTTTCCAAAATAATGTTCTACAGCTGTGCAGACTGACAACAGGAGCTGATATCAGACACATCCAATGATGGTTTACCTGAAAAATCTATGAGTCTTGTCCCTTCCGAGACACACCACCTTGGACGCCCCGGTGAACAGCTTCGTCTTCAGGCACCTCGGCAGAGTCCTCTCCATGTCCAGAATGGTAAAAGCCCTCTGAGGATGTGCGACAAAATGTGAGTGGTTTACACAAAAGGTGTGTCAGCTCTTTGGTGTTTTTCAAGATTTATTTTGTTTGCACACAATCTAGAAACATATTTCAATGCTCTTCTTTTTAAAAAAGTATATATTTGAGATTGTTTTCCAAGGTGGATTAGCTTCGTTCTGGCAAAGGCAGCCTAAATTTCCTGTGTTGGGTCTACTAATATCCAGCCGCATTTACAGACATCCTTAAGAATGATCCTGGATTTGAGATCAACTTGATCATGTGAACATTAGGGCTGGGAAGATACACCTTCATGTATCTCCTGATTCGATACTATCACGATACTCGGGTGCCGATTCGATATGTATTGCAATTTGTAAGTATTGCGATTCTATAAGTATTGCAATTCGATATGATTTTTTGCGTTCAAAATTATTTTTTTTTAACTAGACCATGAGAAAAAATTGAATTATACACTTCTAGAGACTTTTACTTTGGAAAATATCTAAATGAATACAGTAAAAGGATTTGATTTTCAGCCTGTATGTAGTCAGAGATGTCCTGAAGTCAAATATATCAGTCATTGTCAGGAGTTATTTATAATTTTTTTTCCAGCAACCCAAAAATCAACGAATAAAGACACAAATTTGTGGTATTTATTTACTAATTTATAAGGGACATGTAATGTTTTATACTTCTGGTGAATATAATTCATTAATCTTATTTCCATATATATATTTTGTACATACAGTTCCCTTTGTTAACACCTTATTTTGATTTTACGTTCTCTTTATACATCCATGGTCAGCTCCATCGGGGCCGTTTGATTGCATTTAATATAAATGTCAGTATATGGGTGCTCTACAGTTGTAGTGTCGGCCCATTTGACCACAGAGATGAGAGTGATACCGCGATACGATAACGTTTCCTGTCAGTGACAGAGTTAGCATGCAGCTTTAGCCGTGATGTCTAGCTCTGCTTTTCCTGAAATGTGTGAAACCCAAAGTGTTTCCATACTTTATTGGATGTGTAGTGTTTACCACGCTGGATTTAACATGTGAGGCTGCAGGTCGTATCCACGCAGACTCTCCGACGTTTTCTACTTTCTTGTTTTGGCTCGCTGTGGTTTGTTTTGGTTGACGGATACAGAATGGATATGACGTCACGTTACTCAGACGAAGCAAATATATTGATTCTGGCATTAAAAATCTATTTCAAAATTGTAAAAAAAAATAAAAAAAATGAAAATCGCAATACATGGGTGAATCTATTTTTTTCTCCCACCCCTAGCGAACATCAGGTTTCGTGTTTGCAGACTAGAGCAGCTTCCCACCTGCAGTTTCCAGATGTTTTCGTTTTCGTTGGAGATTCTGTCGACCGTGTGACCCATCAAGGCTATCAGCATGTTGAGCAGCAGGATGTAGGTGAGAACGATGTACCAGAAAAGTAAGATGTAGAAAACTTCCTTGTACTGATAATCGTCGGTGAACCCCAGGTCTCCCATTCCAATGGTGAACTTGAACAATTCATGCAATGTAAAACGGAGGTCATTGTAACGTGGCTTCTTGCGCTCAGTATCAAGGATCATTGGCTGGGTGTTATTGGGACGCTGAGATGGAGGAATGAAGTCGTCGTCGTCGATAGCAACAATAGCTACGGATGAGAAGAAAATTGAAGTCAGAAATCTTTACTTTGGAAAACATCTTAAAGTCTTTATTCTGCATATGCTTAACTTTTTGCATTTGGAGTATATAAACGTCTTACCAGCAGCAAATCCAACAAGCATGACCACATAGACGGCTAAAAAGTGAAATAGGTCACCCAGGACCATCTAAAAAGAGAAACAGACTTTAAATCAGGCAACTCATGTCTCACTCTGAGACTTTTGACAGTGTGAAGGATTTGGTGGCATCTAGTGGTGTGGTTACAGATTGCAACCAACTGAGTTCCCCTCCGCTCACTCCTCCCTTTCCAAGATTGTGGTAACGTAAACCGCAGAGTGCAAAACCATGGTAACGATGTTGGCCCCCTCCAGAGGCCATCCTCACAATAATAAAAATACTTTAGGAGCAATGGAAGTCAGACGGCGGCTGGCGGTACCACAATTTTGCACTCCGCAGCTCACGTTTGCGCAGTTTGACAAGCGTGTCAGAGAACTACGGAGGACTTCAGGTAACGTAAAAACATGAAAGTCTCAGAGTCAGTGTTTGGTTTGTCCGTTCTGAGCTACTCTAGAAACATGGCGGAGCAACATGGCGGACTCCGTGAAGGGTTCATTCTAAGCTAACGAAAACACGATTCTTAAGGCCGTTAAACACCAGAAGCGTTTTTTTTCGTGCAATTAATTTGCACGTCAGTATGCTTTTTCCAGCTGTTGTTTTTTGAGTACTTTCACACCAAATATTACATGGCAAAAAAAGATTTTCTGAGCTTTGGCACCGTGAATAAAGGCATCAACCAATCACGTTGTGCTGAACCGATTGAGTTTCGTCTATATTTATTAAACAACACGCAGGCTTCGTAGTCCGAACCAAAGCCTATTGAAGGAGGCTGGGTCATGCTTCATGAACACGTCATATCTTTGGGGTACCACACATGCGCAGTAAAATCTGGTCTGCACTCGATAAAATTGAGCCAATCACAACGCACGACCTCAGCTTCAGTTACACTGCGCATGTGTTGTACCCCATACCCCAAGACCTGTGTCCGCCAGTGTCCCAACCTCCTTCTATAGGCCTTGGTCCGAACCATGACATCAAATTTTATTACTCATTTCAACCTTGACAAAAGCAGCGCAGACCAGATCCACTCCTTCCGTTCTTACCCTTCACAATAAAAGCCGCAGAGCGAGTATTTTCGCATTTTCGTATTGTTTATTCATCACGCCCCCGGTGTGTAAAGGCCTTTACTTTCAGGTGATTATACACTAATGAAAACATAGTTCTGAATGTTATATTCCATTTCTGCTAATAGATCTCCAAAATGTTACACACTGTTCCTTTAAACTTAATTCTTACTCTTTCCATCATGACACCGTACATCCCCATTCGTTTAGAGCCTCTTGAGTAGTAAAGAACGTTGAGCCAGGCGAGCGCCACCGCAATCACAAGGAGTCCAGCGTATTCTCTCCGCCCACAGAAGTACAAAACTGGGCAGATCAGAACGAGTATTGCCTGCAGGAAACTGCAAAACAAAGTGGAGTGGTAAGAAAGCAATGATTTTACAGAGGACCTATTATGCTTCTGATCTTTTTCCCCCTTTTCTTTAGTGTGTTACACCAGCCTGTTCTCATTCCCAGGGCGTCAAATAATGACGCTCTGTCATAGCCGTTGGCGTTCGATGCTGCCGCACAAGGCACCCTTTCATGGTGGTTGGAGACACACCGGAAGTTCCATTAACTACAATGTAAACCCATCCGTGGCAACTCTAAACGCACAGGGAAACTATGCCAGGAGTGACTGTGGTGACGTAGTTTTAAGAGCGAAAAGACACACACCGGGCGGGAGGGGAGGTGGATGAATCTAACAAACACAAGGCTTTTATCCAGGAGACTGCTGTTTGTGTCTCCTGTTCACTTAAAGTCACATTTTCACTGTAAAAACGTAGTAATTTTATTACAATTAAGGCTGTCAATAGATTAAAATAGTTAATTGTGATTAATCGCAAATTAATCGCACATTTTTTTATCTGTTCAAAATGTACCTTAAAGGGAGATTTGTCAAGTATTTAATACTCTTATCACTATGGGAGTGGATAAATATGATGCTTTATGCAAATGTATGTATATATTTATTATTGGAAATCAATTAACAACACAAATCAATGACAAATATTGTCCAGAAACCCTCACAGGTACTGCATTTAGCATAACAAATATGCTCAAACCATAACATGGCAAACTGCAGCCAAACAGGCAACAACAGCTGTCAGTGTGTCAGTGTGCTGACTTGACTATGACTTGCCCCAAACTGCATGTGATTATCATAAAGTGGGCATGTCTGTAAAGGGGAGACCCATTTTCCTTGCCAAAATTTGGAGAGTTATTTAGCCTCCTTGCCAACAAGCTAGTATGACATGGTTGGTACCAGTGGATTCTTTAGGTTTTCTAGTTTCATATGATACCAGTATCTTCATCCTAACTTTAGAACTGAGCCCCCTACAACCTATGAAAAATCGACTGCATAAATGCGTTAAAGAAATTAGTGATATTAAAAGGAATTTGCGTTAACGCGTTAACTTTGACAGCCCTAATTACAATATATTTTATCTATAGGCTACATATCTACAGACTATATAACTAGGCACGGGACGTGCATTATTACCATACTGTCGGACATGTGTTTTTGTTCCGGTGCTTTGCACGGAGCTGACGCCTGCCCGCTCTCTCTCATCCCGGCTCTCTGAAGCTCTGTACGCCGCTGTTTCCTGGTAAAGGCAGCAGTGCTGGCCCTGGGGACCGCTGGTGCAATAACCTTTTATTTTGATGTTAATAAAATGTACCTGAATTCACGAATATGTAGAATATTACTACTGACATTTGTGTAATATTATGTCACAACGTCTGCTTACTACATGTTTATTTGCATATAGAGCCGGGAAGTGAGATCTGATCACAAGTGGTCACTCAAGACACATGTGGAGACGCATTCTAACGCCAGGTGTGAACAGACGTACTTAAAGCTGTCCACTTGTGATCCGATCACTGAGGACACATGTTAATACCAGGTCTGAACAGGGCCAGTGTTTCAGACAGAGAGTGAAAAGAGGTGCTGCAGCACAGCTGGTATGAGAAAAATAAAGCTTTTTTTTTTTTTTTTTTTTACATTAAAGCATGAAAAAATTTTCTATCAGGTATGCACCTGAAATTGAGCATAATAGGTCCTCTTCAACAAGGGGTTAATGGCGATACTTACAACAGAATCTCACAAAATCCGTCCGTGTATAGAGAATTGAAGGTTGGGGGGTTCCTCTTGAAAATAACTATCTGTGGATTCATGAGTCAGACATATGGAAATAGTTAGAAATTAATTTTGACTCTTTTTGTGAGAACTACTGGAACCAGATTCCACTTTCTCACCGCTTTGTAGAAAAACCACACTGCTCCAAGGACACTGATGATCTCGCCAATGCAACGAAAGTAGTCCCGCGGGACATCTTGAATGGGAAACGGTGGCTGCAGGTCAAAAGGTTAGGAGTCGTTGCTCAGGTCTGTTTGTCCTGTTTTAAGTTAGAAGATGGTTTTGTTCTGTGTTCTGTACTGTTTTTGATCTTACCACTCCTCGCTTTCTGTAGAAGGCCACACAGGTGAAGATGATCAGGTACAGCAGGTATACCACGAAATCCATCCAGAATAACTTGGAAGCAAACCGGTCCCACTTATCCTCCAGAAGACTGCGCAGAGGCTCGATCTGGAGCATCTCAGGACGATTCTGAGGCACACAGGATCATTTCCACATTGAAAGTCACATTTAACCTTGCACAGCGACACTCCAAAAGCCTTTAATCAGCGCCTCGTGAGAGCGTTGAAAGCTTGTTTGCAGAAATACGTCAGTCTAAGAAATTAAACGGCAAACTGCTGCCAGAGCACTGACAATTTTTCTGTGCTTTTCAGTGCATAATACCATCTAGCTGTGCTCTTGATTTTGATGATTGTAAATCTCTAAATATGCTGCTCTTGTACTTGCATGCAACCACGCCAATGACTATTCCCGCCACTGTTTAAAAGGCTTCACTGCTACCCCCATATCAGTAAATATCCTACTTTGTAGACCTCAAATTTTGTAGATTTTAATGTGCAGATCATTTAAAGTAAAATATTTCTTACTGGAATTTCAGACCCGAAGACGACCATCTCCAACACAGAGTTGTCTTCAATGGTGTCGATGGAGCTCGTGTCATAGAGCGATGAGCGAACGGGTCCATAGACCCATTCTGTAAACTTCCTGGACAGCGGCCTCATCTCCTCACCCACGAATTCCCGTTGTAACATGTGCTTGAACAGCTGGCCAATGAGAGAGCAGAAAGGAGATGATTATGTTATCATGGACAGATTATCAAACAATGGGCCCCTGTGCACAGACGCGTAAAGGGCGCCCACCCCTCCTACACAAGAAGCAAGGAACACAGATTCAAAGGGACATCTTTTTGGTCTTTTTGGATCTCTTTGTAGATGTTTTGCATCTCTTTTTGGTCATTTTGCATCCGTTAGTAGATGTTTTGTCTCTCTTTTTGGTCTTTTTGTGTCTCTTTTTGTCCTTTTGCATCTCTTATAATTAATGTTCATAATTAACTGTTTAACCGTTAACCGACATTAAGCATTTTAAACGATTAACGCTATCGGTTAAAACGGTTAAAAGAAATATTTATAATTAATTAAAAAGCTGAGCGGCTCGTCACTTTAAGGAGAAAAGCTGGTCCACCTTAACAGCCCGCCTTAAGAGGCGGAGCCGGAGTTGCAGGATACAGGAAGTCGGCTCCGGTCTCTCCGGCTCGCTTGAGCGGAGGAGTTGTACTTTCGTAGCATTTATTCAGCGACAAATAAACTGTTCACACAGCTACACCGACGTTCACCGCTATAATGCCACCAACAACCTCACACTCACCGCCGCTAACTAGACACTCACTAAACTAAATGTGCAGTGGAGACTATTACTGGGAAAGTGGCTGCATGTCCGCGACACTACACGAAGCAGCGTGGCTGCTAAGTTAACGCTCCCGGACGGGTGAACTGGGGACTCAGTTGTCTGTTGTGCTCATACACTGCAGCTGGCGCGAGGCACAAATCTTGTCGGTTAACGGTTCATAATCGGTTAATGAGGGTCGGTTATCGGTTAAGAACATTTTTAAAAATGAGAATCCCTAATCCCTTAGTAGATGTTTTGTCTCTCTTTGTGACTTCCCAACAGGAAATGTTAGCAGTAAATGTCAAACAGAGGCTCCGATCCAGGGACCCTCTAACCTGTTGGGCCCGTGAGCCAAAGCCCAGTAGGCCTGTTCAGCAATCCGTTCATGAGCATCCTCTCATACCCTACACACATATGGCAAGTTTTCCATGGTCACTTATAGTGTTATAAGGGAATGCACCCATGTTAAATAGGACTGTTACACATTGTATTGTATCTGAAAACACACACAAATACCTTAAAAGGCAAGACCTACCCCGATCTTGCCCAGCTTGGCTGCTAACTTCAGAGGAGTCATCCCCTTATTATTTTCAATCGCTTCCAACAGGACATCTTTCTCAAGTCTGTTGTGCTGAATAAGGATCTCATCGTACATCTTTGCAACCATGGCTGTGTTGTCTTCCGTATTGTCTGCTATGACCACCAAGGCGTGCAAGACAGTGTTTCCTTGCGAGTCTTTGTCAGTCACGTCAGCTCTTCTGTAGGGGTTCTCCATGAGGAAGGACACAAGATCAGGCTGGTTGGTGCAGGCAGCCAGTGACACAGGAAGCTCTCCTATTAGAAACACACAAAGGGCAGATTAGTGATTTGGTAATACACAACTGGGATGGAAAATGTAGCTACTGGTTATTTTTTAAGATGCAATCACCCACCAAAATAAAAGCCCAGTCCTTTATGACGCTGGAAGAAATTCCCATTGGCTTTGGCTTGCACATCTGCCCCTTTCTGGACCAGCAGGTTCACGTGGTAAAAGCTCCTCCTCTCAATGGCGATGTGCAGGGCTGTCTGACCTGTGAGTCACATGTGATTTATTGTTAAAGGCTGTTAATGTTTTCTGCACACTGTTAGTCCCTTGAGATTAAGATAAAGTCTCTAAACTCTCTCATGACAAATGTGATCTGATGGACATTAAGTGCATTGCCATAAACGTCTACACTATTACAGTATATTGTACCTATACAAGCACCACTTATTCATGGCCAGGTTCTACATCGTTCACTCCGCTCTATCTTTAAAAGTTGGATTTGGTGGCATCTAATGGCGTAGCTGCCGAGTACAAAACTGTGATAACACCGTTCTCCTCGCTCAGAGGCCATCCTACCCATAATAACACTACTTAAGGTGCAACTGAAGTCAGACGGCGGCTGGCAGTACCACGGTTTTGCACTCTGTAGCTCATGTTACTGCAGTCGTAGTTCGGTGGCCTTCAGGTAATGTAATAACGTGAAAGTCTCTCTAGAGCCAGTGTTTGGTTTGTCCGTTCTGGGCTACTGTAGAAACTAGGGCTGTCATGAGAACCGATACTTTGGTACCAAGTCGATGCCAAAAGTCTAAAAATGTGACGGTACTCTTTTTATACAGTACCGAAGGTACCGTACGATGCCTGTAATCAGGGTCCGAAATTAACAAGCGCCAAATGCGGGTGAATTTTCCGTTTGGCGAGTAACTCTCTTTATTTATCCTTTATTTATTTGTTTGAGAAGAGGATTCACTCGTTGGGGAAAAAACTGAACTGAACTGAATTTCTATCTTTTGTTGTTTATAGCTAAATCTCTGAAAAGTGATGCTTTTTTATTGTCATCAAAATATAACATTAGCATTTTAAATAAATATTTAATGGTCTAATGGTCTGTTACCATGTCAGTGAATTTAAACTACTTGCAATCTTAGGATATATATATAGAGAGTGCGTGTGCGTGTGTGTGTGTGTGTGTGTGTGTACAGCCTCTGCTGTTTATTTACAGTCATTGAGCAATACCTGAGGAATAAAGTCTCATAATTTTTCTTTTTTTTTTTTTTACAGTGGTATCGAATTGGGTATCGAGAATCGTGGAAATTCACTAGTATTGGTATCAACTACTAGATTTCTGGTATCGTGACATCCCTAGTAGAAACATGGCTGAGCAACATGGAAAAGCAACATGGCGAAGCAACATGGCGGAACAACATGGCGGACTCCGTGAAGATGACCCGCTCCATATGTAGATATGAAGGACTCATTCTAAGCTAACGAAAACACAACTATTCTTATCCGAGTAAGGGTTAAATCAGCAGCAACTGGACTTGGTTTAGGTTCTTGAAGACGTTTCACTTCTCATCTGAAAAGCTTCTTCAGTTCTGGCTGAATGGTAGGGGAACCCAGGAATTTAACCTCTGTAGGGTCGTTAGCAGGAATGAAAACATAGTTATGAATATTATATTCCATTTCTGCTAATAGATCCCCTGAAATGTTACATACTGTTCCTTTAAATGGATTTGAACAGACAACAGTAAGTCACCCTGAATGTATACAATCTAAATTAAAATGAATTAAAATCAGCTGTATCCAGTGATAGCAATAGCATCAATTTGTGATGAGTGTAATATATGGATTTTACATTTTATATGAGGCGTATGTACCTAGTCACCCTCTCTGTATGAGCAGAGATACAGGTTTTTACAGTCAAGTTTTACTTTACAGAATTCACAATGAAAGAGGCAAATTATTTTTCATATAAACTCTGGCTTTCTAGTAAAGTCAGTTTTACTTCTTACTTATATGACATCCTCTACCCTTTAGACCAGAGGTTTTCAAAGTGGGATGTAAAGCCTGTCCAGGGGGGCTTCAAACAGTTTCAGGGGAAAATCAGTGAATGAAAGTGAAAAAATATTACATTAGTTATCGAAAAAAGATCACATAGATTAGCCTACATGTGTGTGATTTAGTTCAGAGATGCAGTTTTTCTCACTTTCCCAGAGTCATAATAAAAGCCTTGGGACAGACCTTTCATTATGTTTTTGGTGTAGCCTGGAGTTATGTCAAACAACAACAAAAGGCTATGTTGGCTCAATTGTTGAGTGACTACAGGATCAAATAACATATACACGATCTTATAGGCATCCAGGAATTGAATTTTCCAAGCTTTGTCCGAGTGGAAGCCCACAGTCTCAGACTTTGAAAACCCCTGCTTTAGACCATCAGCTTCAGAAATGCAATCACTTTTTTTACCTACCTTTGTAGCTAGGATCTGTGTAAGGTGCGTTGATTAAATTTTCCAAGTCTCCGGTTTTCTCAGCTATGTCAAGGAAGACTTCCACTGTGTCGTTTCTGCCATCTTTTAGTTTCAGCAAAGCTTTCAGGAGCGCCGTTTTCCCATTTGCTTCATCTGAAAGTGGTGCACAAATTACATAATTTTGTTTCACATCACACTACTCATCAATGTGTATAGAGTTTCTGATGATTCATATTAACTTTAATTAATGAGGTTTAAAAACACAATTCACAACCAGCTTCTTTGGGTTCATAATAAAACTTACTTTTTTTTTTTTTGCATGTTACACATGAGATTCTAAATTCAATTGTCCTTATCCACTGATTCGGACCACTTCTACTCTCCCACAGTGACGGCTTTTCTAAACAAAACTCTTTTAGCCTCCAGCAAATAGTCTTGCTTTGCATGATAAATATTCCATTTCACTGCACAAAAATGCTTTTGAGGACACGTGGCTGTACCATTTCAAACCAACATGGCTATATAAAACAGCAGAACATTGTCAGTTATAAATGAGAAGCATACAAGTGCTTCCTTCCGACTTGCCTGTGAATTCTGGGCTCGTAAGTTGCTTATCATGAAGTCTCAGGTAGTCAAGCAGCCCATCAAGTTGGGTTGTGTCACCCTGGGACGCTGCTTTAAAGATTCTCTCCCTGGTGAACTCTTTACTGGAACAGCCGTCAATAGTGGCATCTGGTCTGAAATGTAAAAAAAAACATACAAGTCAAACAATGCAGCTCAAGATAACCAACTATGCAATAATTAAACAATATTTCAACACCAGTAATCCTTAAAAATAACAGGCAAAGAACACTTTGATAATGATAACACAGTATATGTGTCTCTTGGGGAACTAAACAAGCTGAAGCATGTTTACCTGACACCCGCCCCCACATGTCACCTGATACTCCTCAGTCCTTAACGGCTAAAATGCATTTCTTTTTCTTAGCAGCTATAGAACCACATAGATTTCTGTGTTGACATATCCAGCAGCCAGCTTGTGCCATTCACTATTTAAAAGCGTGTATATCCAGTGAAACAAAACACCGGTAGGACCGGTTACCTAGGCATGTGGACGTTGGTGTCCATAGGTGCTGGAATTATCTCTGATTTGGAGTCATTTCCGAGGAGCCAATCCAGATTATTCTCCTCGTCCTCTTCTGGGTCTTTCTCTTGCTCCACTGTGTCCGGCTCCTGTCCATCGTCCATCTTATTTGTTGCCATCTTATAGGAATCAAGTCTTGATCGTGTACGACAAAATAATGTGCTTACTTCCTCAAGTAGCACATCAGCTATGATGAGGTGTAGCGTTCGAAAGGTCAGAAACTAATAAAGGAGTTTGTCACCTTGGTGACGCTCCTCCCTTTCCCCCGAGGGCAGGGCAAGTCTGTTGTCACTGCCTGACAGCAGTTTTACAACTTTAGAAAATGATAGTATCTGCTGAATGGCTTTCTTTTACTATTCTTTTATGATGTGTTACATACTTGTTTAATCATATGTTCTCACTTTTTAGCAGTTGTGGAAGAAGTACTCTTTTAGATCTTTTACTTCAGTAAAAGTACCAATAACACGGTGTAAAAACACTCTGTTACAAGTAAAAGTCATGCATTCAAAAGCTTCCTTAAGTACAAAAGTATTAGCATCAAAATATACTTAAAGTACCAAAAGTAAAAGTACTCATTATGTAGAATGGCTCATTTCATACTAATATATATTATATGACTGGATTATAATTATTGATGCATTCATGTGTTCATCACTTTAATGTTGCTGCTGGTAAACACAGAGATAAATTTAATTACTATATATACTGCTGGATAGCTTCATCTATAATAATTAGGGCTGTCAATCGATTAAAATAATAAATTTTGATTAATCGCATTTTAATCGCACATATTTTATCTGTTCAAAATGTATCTTAAATGGAGATTTGTCACGTATTTAATACTCTTATCAACATAGGAGAGGGCAAATATACTGCTATATGCAAATGTATGTATATATATTTATAATATAATTATATATATAATAATATAATAATATAATTTGTTTTAGAAAATTTCTTTAACACATTAACGCAACTTTCTCGGGCTCAGTTTTAAAAGCTAGAGTGAAGATACTGGCATCATATGAAACTAAAAAACCTAAAGAATCATGTGATACTAGCTTGTCTCGAAGGAGGTTAAATAACGCTCCTAAATTTTGGAGAGGAAAATATTCTTTTTTTACCAAATGCTACTTTTTACAAAACAAACATACAAATTATTAAAAAACATTACTTTTTAAAATAAAATAAAGTTTTGGATGAATTATCAATTTATGAACAAAAATAACCCACTTTTGATATTTCATTTATGTTAAAAGTCACTTTGAATGATTAACTCATGATAATGTAGAAAAACAAAGATTTTAAATTTGGTACTGTCCGCAGTCATTTCGTGATGGTTCCACGAGGATGGTGAAAAAAGTTAGTTTAGAGCCCTGACTCCCATGTTGATAAGATTATTGAATATTTGACAAATCTCTCTTTAAGGTACATTTTTAACAGATAAAAAATGTGTGATTCATTTAAAATTGTACAATGAGCATTTTTTGGGAGAGTTGAGGACATGATAAGAAAAGCAGTGGCATCTGTACACAACTTGTATGTGGGTCGGTGTTTACTGTACACATTGAGGTGCAGCTGTGCAGTTTAACAAAACGGCAGCATAGTTAATTAAAAATATGGCATTGCTGTACTTATTACAATTTCAAAATCACTAGAAGCTGCAAACCAATTGTTTTATATCTATATATAAAAAGTCAAGTCGCACAAATGGACTTCCATGTTGGAATAGGTAATTTACCGCAAAGATAAATCTGATATTATCTCATTCTTCAACACTTTCTGAAAGCTGTTAAAAATAGCTTTTAACAATGTTATACTAACTTTGGGATAGCTAAACAATGTATAATATTGATTGTTAATTTTAGGGGCCAATCAAAAATACACTTTGAATTTGTACAGCAATAGTTACAATAATTGAGGGTTACCAATAACATTTGTGGCCCTAATGTCTAAAGATTAAATTTTTTAAGCACATCTTCGAATAAGTCACAGCCCGGCTCATAGACTGCAGCCAAATGGGAGACATGTATTATGTTAACGAATGAAGGGAGTGGATAAGGGAGTGTGTGCTGCATGGGTGTTTCTCTGTAAAAGCAAAGAATAAAAAACAAAAGGCCTTCAGGGCAGAGCCCTGTAATGTAGATCTCACCGGACTGGATGCTTCTCTAGCCTTAAACATTGTTAAGCACGCTGAGGCAAGGTGTGTCCAATACTGCTAATTATGCTGCCTCAGGTTCAGTCCTTGCAGACGAAAAACCGAAGCAGCAAGGATAGCAAGTTAAACCTTAATCAAGACAGAAGAAAATAATAACCAGCTTATACAGAGTTTGTTTCACACAAAAAACGACATACTGACAATAGCATAACTGCTTTGACAAAACGTATTAGTAGTTTTATTTACTTAGACAGTAACACTTTATAATACTTTTCGAACATGTCCGAAAAATGTCAAAAAATATTTTTGAAAAGTCAGAAAAAAAGTCCAGACAAATATCCAAAAAAAAGTTTTTTAATACTTTTTCAGACATTTGTTGAAAAATGTCTGAAAAACATTTTCCAGACATTTATATGTCTGAAAAATGTCCAAAAAATAGCCCGAAAAAAAGATGGGCAGATGATTTCAAAATATAACGGAGAGTCGTGGTGACTGATTTCACATTTATTAGAGAATGAATGACTGAATCTGAATTCAATAAACTAAATACTGGTATGTGTAAGGGTATATTAATAATATTATTATGCATTAATACACTGAATGTGAATACATTTATCTGTGCAATATATCCTTGATACAATATACACCTCAAGTGCAACTTTGTTTACATTTTATTTATTACATCTACCCTACCTATTTTACAAGTGCAATTACCTGTTTACATTACATCTACTTTTATATTTTATACTTCTAGTGTAACACTTCTGTTTATATTTATTTATTACATCTACTTTACCTATGTTATTTACTTTATAACTATGTGTGTTTTACCTGTTATATGTTTTATCTGCCTCGTCTTGTCAAGTATTTGTTTTTAAAGCACAGACCAGAAGTGGCAACTGTGAATCTTGTTGTATTTAATACAATAATTATAATATAATAATTTATAATAGCCATAATCTTTTTTTTTTTAAATCAAGATCTTTTTATTGGGTTTTTTTGCAGTATATAGCAAAAGTACAGCGCTATTCGGTAACCAAAAAAGAATGACATGTATGAGTATACATTATTAGCAGCTGGCACCAATGCCAACAAATAAACAAGTCAAAACAAAGGATGTATATAAACAATAAAACAATCCCTCCCCAGTCACTGCCAGCACGCCATATGGAAAGCTAACTGTCACGCCAATGACTTGCGATGAATGATTGAATACTGTGTGATGTAGTCAAGCTGCGCTTGGTAATCAAGTATTTACAGTGTCTGGAATGTATCTAAAAAAGGGCCCCATGCTTTCAGGAATTTCCCATGTGAATATTGAAGCGAGTATCTGATTTTCTCAAGCTTTAAGCAAGACATGATGTCCGCCAACCACTGTGTGTGAGTGGGAAGGGCAGCGTC
>CAKAOI010050277.1:25476-78413 GCA_916701655.1 Sebastiscus albofasciatus | reverse complement strand
ATTTCAACCAGGTTTTTCAAACGATATGTTCAGTAAAGTGCTGTAATCTATACTGGTCAACCTAATGTGATGCTGTGTGTGTGTGTGTGTGTGTGTGTCAGGTTCAGTCAGCAGCTCTGGATGAGATGTTCAAGCAGACAGAAGATATAGCCTACCGCTACAGCAAGGCCGCCATGCTGCTGGACGGCCTGTCCAAGATCCTACAGGACCCCACTGACATTGAGAACGTGGTCAAGTGTGAGTACAAACTCTGAGACACACACACACACACACACAGTCCTACACATTGGACCTCATGCAGGAACCGCTTGCAGCAGGCTAACTCTAAGGACATCATTCATTAATCATAATCTGTTATGTGCCGTTTCTGTGTTGTTCTCCCTTCACACTGACAACAATTACGACAGTTAAGTGTCAGTGTGTAACCATGGTAACGCAGTGTGTTCGGAGTAACATCTTCTCAGCAGTTGGCTTTTAGTGTTCACTGTGGGGAAATAAAGGACACGCCTTTGTGTATTCAAAGAGAAATAGTTTGTCTCTAGTACTGTCCTGTAACTTCTATAATAGTAGTATTTATGTATTATTTTGTATTATTTACTTATGGCGTTATCACAGTTTTGCACTCCACTATATTTCTGAGTTTTTTTCTCGTAAATTTATGATTTTTTTTTTGTGTAAATTTGCCACATTAATCTTCGAGAGTATTCACGTTTTTTTCTCTGAATATGACCCCCCTCCATATTTTTTTTTCTTTACCTACAATGACCCTAAAACACCTTATCTTTATGTTATGATGTTATGTTTTTGTCTGCAGATTTATGACAGCAGGACTTGAAGCTCTGCAGTGTGAAAGTCTTCTCTTGAGTAATGAAATGTGTTCCTAAACGTGTTCCTAAAAAGAGAAGAACAGTCACCGTTTAAGGCTATTTGGGGGCGTCGTTTATGCTAATGATCAAACCTCATGAACATGCACCTATTCATCAGGCTGAAATGAGCACGATAACTTTTTGCAGTTGAGAGTTTGCTCAGTCTGCAGGTCTGTCTGATAACTGTATTTTACTTATTGAACTTCTATTTATTTGTTGTTGTTTTGTGTATTTCCCTGCAGACAAGGCCAGCGTGGACCGCAGGATCTCAGCCCTCTGCTACTGCACTGTCACACTGTACGAGTAGCATCCCTCACATGAACAAGCTTACTCATGCACACAGAGGGACCACGTCCTAAGACTATTGACTACCATCCTCACAAAGCCGCTGTTCCCTCCCGTAGCAGTTCAAGCACTTTTCATTTGATAGGTTTCATCTGTAATTATCATCATACTGGCTGCATCACGGACTGAACTGTGACAAGCGACTGATGCACAAAATAACAACCAAAGATGACAACGGATCCAGAAACAAAAAGGCTGAAACCGGATGTGGACATAAAACATGCACTTTCAAGTGCATTTTTCTTCAAACGCTATGATGGTGGAAAACCATCTGATCGACACAAAAAAAATCTAACGTCCATCTTTCACGATATCATTTGTTTTTTACGAGAAGAAAAAGAGGATGGACAGGACTATGAGACGGTGTTGTGGGCTACAAGAGACTCGAACTCCCCATGAAGCAGTTCATCTTTTTTTAAATCCTTACTATGTGATATCAGTGGTTATTTACTCTGTGTTTAACTTGTTCTTATTTATTGGTTCAGAAGAACATGGATGTTTGAGTCTCCTGCCTATCTTGAAAACCTCAAGTATTGGAGTGGAAGGAAATGGAAGAAATAAGCAAAAGGCTTACGGCCGATCACTGTAACAGATCCAACAACGTGGATCTTTACATAAAACACAAACTCTCGTTACAGAAACTAGACAGCCATGCGAGCAAAGGAACCTGTAGATTTGTAACAGCTTTGTTTTTATTGTTCTTGTGTTGTTAGCTCAAGCACTTTATTGTGGATTGAGAGGAAGAGACGTGTATCTGTGCAAGTTCTGAAGGTAGAAATGTGAAGGCAGGAGAAGGGTTTTCTAATCACTCCTGCTCCCACTCTCAAAACTGAACTGCTCTGTATGCATGAGAAACAAGTCTACCGAATGCATACATTTCCCATAAAGCAGAGCAACCAGGGGAACAACTTTACGGGGCCTCTTCTGTCAAGATCGACCATGTGTTTGACAGAACCACATTTCTCCTGTTAGCTGATGTAAATTCATATATTTAAAGGGGCATGCCACCGATTTTACACATGAAATCAGTTTACTTGTCACAAGGAGCCCTCCTCAGCCTGTGAATTGTAAAATGTCTTCTGTGACTCTGAGGGGAGATTGTAACCCGGATGATGTCATCAGGGTTATCTTGACTTGGGCTTGGAGACTACAACTTTTTAACAGAAAGGCTGTGTTATAAACTGGGGCTGTGGAGTTGTGAAATATGGCAGATGGTATCAGGTTGCATTATGGGAGGTGGAGGATATTGGAGTGTTTTTGGATCTTGACCCTTATTAGGGATTAAAAGCAAGGATATATCGGCCTGTGCTGCTTCTAATTTGACCACTCTTTATTTAATTTGTCTCTCACAAGTTCTCCAATTTAATGGAAGTGTAATGCTAAATCGGGGGAATATCCCTTTAATTCCAGAAATGCTTGCTGTGTATGGCATATGAAGAAATGGGCTACAATTTGAATGCAGCTATTTTAAGGCTTCCCTGTTCTTTATCATCGACATGACTGATACAGTGCTTCTCAAACCGACATTATCCCTTCTCCTGTCACCACTGTAGTGCTGAACAACCAGTCAGCGTCCACTTTAAACCCTGATGGAGTGTATTGTGAAACTGGATGGTCATATTACTTGACAAGTTACCTTAATAATAAGTTTTATTTTACTAAAATACTACAGCTTTTTATGTTCTGTCAGTATCTGTAGCAATTTTTTTTAACAAAACTTGATGTTTGCAAACTTGTATATATTTGTATGTGGTGCATGTGATGATTCCTTTTCCCCTCTTTTTGGGAGGGGAGTGAGTGTGTGTGTGTGTGAGGTCACAGTTTGAGTTTTGGGGGTATTCGATGATACCATCAGATGGCCTGCCTGTCGGTCAAAGAGCACAAATCTTTATATGTACATAGATGAATTTGATACATTTTATTCATGTCTGCCAAGGGTTTGATAAGGAAACCTATTTTGGCACAACAGAGGTGTGCCAAAGAATAAAATATAACTTGTGGCAGCTCCAAAACTTTCCAGAGAACTCTTTCTACCAGGACTGTTCGTTGTTGAGATCAAGACACATATTTGTTCAGTGGGTCTTATGAAATTTTCTGAAATGAGCATGATGTCTTCAGATTTCATACTCATTTCCCAAAATTTTGTAATACTTGATTTGTCACAATCTGCACTGCCTAGCATCCCCTCTGTCCCTCTGCCTCCCTTCGAGTCGTCTGCTGTGCTCCCAACAGTGTCTGTACTGTATGTATGTATGTATGAGTGTATATATACACATGTGCACTTGCCAGGTGTGCATTAAGGCCAGTAGTATACAGTTAACGATGGAAAAGGAGGTGCCTTCTTCTTGTGAAAGCAGACAAAGGCCTACTCCTCTGTACAGGTGTGAATACATTCTTTTTCTGTGTAAAAATGTTTATAAATGCATTCACAGGCACCCAGCGGTCTCTGGGCCTGTTTCTCTGATGTACTGTTCTTTTTCTGAGACATATCTGGGTTTCAGTTTCCCTCGTCCTTGTCATGAGCACTCTGAACCACACAAAGCCTTTTACTGCACACAGAGTGAAGAGGGACAAATAAAGCTGATGGAAACCCGCCTGAATCTTTGCTCTGTACCATTTTTGTCCATGGACTGTAAGTGAAGATGGACTGTTTTAGATAAAGCATGGGTACCAAGTCTGCATTTTACCCCGTAGAGCCTCTAGAATCTTGAATGTATGTACCCTGTTGTTTTTGCGCCTCTCCAGCTTGATCTGAATGCATTTTGAAGAAACCCGCCGTCAGTAACGACCCTGAAAATGCAACACTTTCCAAGCACCGATTTTTAAAAGAGAAATGTTAATGTTATACTTGTGTCCCTCACCAAGGGGTGTTTGTCTTTGTTCTTTATGGAACACAAATACAGTCTTTGTTATTAAAAAGAGAAAAAAAAATGAAATGTCTTGCTGTGTATTATTATTTTGAGTTATTGGACGAAAAAAATCTTAACTTAATATATAGTGATAATGATTTTACAAATAATAATGAACAGCATGAATAACAGTCAACATACTGTTAGATAATTAGTCCTAGGACTAAAAATTCTCCACAAACAAGTAAAGTTCTTTTCCTTTCCGACAACAATATAAGTAATCTCTCCAGAGCCAGACGGTACCCTTCTGGCCTGCAGGGGTCCAAAGTCAAAGAGCAATGATTGCTGCAGTAACAACATTAAATAGTCTTCTGGGTTAATTCAAAGTACGCAAACGCAACCTTCTTCCAGAACCGCAGTAGCTTTTAATATTTCCATAAACCATTTTCATTGTAACCATTTATGATTGAATCAGACTGTCATAAAATAAGTTCTCTATTACCATTTGTCTTGTAATAACTTACAATTAGTATTTAATGGCAGTGTCTGGCTTGTGTCACATGCTATTTCCCAATCTGCCTCATGTATATCCTAAGTTTCATCTTTCTCAGTGTCAGTCCCTCAACTATACACAGATAAATAGATAGATAGTAACTTTATTGATCCTGAGGGAAATTCAAGTTTCCAGCACCACAGCTCCATAGTGCAAAACATGTTAGTAAAAAGGCAGTAAAAAGGTTAGTAGTGCAAAGTACAAAAAAAATATATCAGGTATAAAAATCTTCATCAGAAAGAAAACTTTCTGAAGAAAACTGTTAAAACTGAATATAGTGCAGGGTAACAGCTGTGATACACGACTATTAAAAAAGTGAATATAGTACAGAAGAGACTGTTAAAAATGAGTAAACAATAGTATGTATATTTCTTTAGAGAAAGAAATGTGTCTGATACAAAAGATGCTTGAAACAATTCATCAACAGTGTCATTATAGTTTCTTTATTTCATTGTTTATGGTCCTCTGTGTTGCATATCACAGCTGAGCTGATGTTATTATTATGGAGGAGGCTGATTGGTTGTTTCCCTGATGGACACGCCTACATAGTGACGCTGATTGGTTGTTTCCCTGATGGACACGCCTACATAGTGACGCTGATTGGTTGTTTCCCTGATGGACACGCCCACATAGTGACACTGTAGCTAAACACACGTCATAACTTTAGAACTTTAGAACTAGTAGCGTTGCTTAGCTACTAGCTTAATAAAGCTGGTAAGAGTGTGTCAGTGGCTCTGAGAGGTAAAACTTTAATGTGTTACAGCTGTTCTTCAGGTATCGCTTAACATAGATATTAATAGCTTACATTTGTTCGTATATTTACTATAGCTAGCTGTCGTTAGCCTGTCTGGACTGCTGGGATGTGCTCATCCAAAGGCTAGCATAACATTAGCTAGCTACACAGTGACTCTAGTTTAGTGGATTATAGCGAGTATTATTATTGTTTCCTTCACAGTACAGGTAGTGTTTGCTCTAACAAAGGTCTAGGGTTGTGGTCATAAACACAGTAACTTTACAGATAACGCTGCTTAACGTATGCTAACTTAATACATCCATGGTGTGCTACAGTTCAGATGGTGCTGCTGCTAATGTGTTGTCAAAGCAACCTGGAAGTTAACGTTGTACGTCTCATACTGTGTATTCACTCTCTGTTGTTGAAGATGTCCCAGGAACAGCTGACTGTGCAACGGGCCAGGAAGTCCTTCCAGACCGGGAAGACCAAGCCTCTGGAGTACAGGATCCACCAGCTGAGATGTCTGCTGCGCTTCATCTCAGAGAGACGGAGGGACATTGCAGATGCTGTCAAAAACGACCTCGGCAAGGTGGGTTAGTCAGAGCTTTACAGGGTTTCAGGAGGTCCTTGAAATCCAGGAACATGTTGGGAATTTGATGAGGGTCAGTCAGGAAAGTGGATACTACCTACCTGCCTGACCCCCTGGGAGTCTCTGCCGGTCACTGGACAGGATTGGAGTGTATAGCAGAATCATTCATTTCTTTCGGGCTGAATGCTTAGACAAGTTTATTACTTAAACTTGATTAGATTCCTCATATACATACCGGCACGTACATGAAATTTGTCCTCTGCATTTAACCCATCCTTAAGAGCAGTGAAGTGGTTCAGTGTCTCGCTCAAGGACACTTCTTAAAGCAGACAGTGGGACACTTGCAGACAGCTGGACACTTCTACATGCAGATAGCGGGACACTTCTACATGCAGACAGTGGGACACTTCTACATGCAGACAGTAGGACACTTGCAGACAGCTGGACACTTGCAGACAGCTGGACACTTCTACATGCAGACAGCGGGACACTGTATGTAGAAGTGTCCTTGAGCGAGAGCATGCAACTGATTTGTTAATGACACTGACCACACTTTGGAGATAAATTCTCTTTGCCGATAAGCAATAAAACACTGAATTTTTACTTTTCTTTCTAAGTTTCTACTAGTGTTAGCACTTTCACTGTACAAACATTCCTACACCAAAAATTTAGTATTTTAATTATTTCAGATAAAATAGGATACAAATAAGAACATACTGCAAATGACTGTTCAGACCATCACTGAAATCAAAATAACTTGTTATTAACCAGACCATGGAACTCATCTTTGAACTTGGTGTTATTTTCCTACTTCCTCTTAAACATTTGTTCAGTCTAATGTTCCCATCCATCCATCCATTTCCGCTTACCTGGGGCTGTGAGGCAGCAGGTTTAGCAAGGAATTCCAGACGTCCCTCTCCCCAGCAACGTCCCAGGCCAGACGAGATATATAATCTCTCAAGTGTGTTCTGGGTCTACCCCGGGCTTCTTACCAGTTGGACGTGCCACGTTCCACGTACCTAGAGCCAATCTGTGATGCCGGGGATAAGCACCCTACCAGGAGCTCATGCCCCCCAACAACAAGGCTCCCAGGGTCACTGGGGCACACAACCCCCCCCACCACCACATTAAGGTTGCGATTCATTGGAGGGAATCTAATGTTCCCCTCATTACCAAAACAAAACACATTGACATAAATTTCCACTTATGTAATGAACATCTTTACCTTAGACAACAATGGAGTGTGCAGTCATGGTTAAATTAAATAGAAAACCCCATTAAATTCAACAATGCCTGTCTGCCTTATCTTAATTAAATTCATTATTTATATCTCCATCAGAGTAATATGTATTATATATAAAGATACTACATATTGCCCAGCCCTAAGTGGTATCCCATAAACAGTGATACTGAAAATGAAAGCATGATGTTACAAATTGTTTGCTCTTTACTCTAGAGATCCTGCAGAAGATGACTAGACTTTGAGGCTAAATGTGGCACATTTACAGTAATGGTGTGTTTGTGCTGAACGGATCAATAAACTTGAATTAACAAGTGAATGAATTCACAAACGTAATGGATTTTGTCCCTCCTTCTACTTTCAGAGTGAAAATGGGACTGAGCTGTTTGAGACGCTGGGACTGGAGGGAGAGATCAAGCTGGCTATAGAGAAACTGGCAGAGTGGGCGGCTCCACGGCCGGTAGAGAAGAACCTCCTCACCATAACAGATGAGGTTTATGTCCAGCCAGAGCCTCTGGGAGTGGTGCTCATCATCGGGGCCTGGAACTACCCATGGGCCGTCACCCTGCAGCCGCTGGTTGGAGCTATCGCTGCTGGTACTAAATATACCCATATTTATTTTTAGATAGGTGTGCTGGTGTTATTGAAGGTGCAGAGTTTGTATAATGTAACTACTGAGGCTACATGTGTAGACTCTTTTGCTCCATCGTAACGTTAAAGTATAAAACAGCTTGTGTGTGCACTGACTTTCAACAATTCTAGAAATACATCACAGATTAAGCATACTAGAGTTGGGATACACCAGATATACCGAGTTTTACCACTAGGTGTCACACTTGACCCAGCAGCCGATTGTTAGCAAGTTGGATATTATAGAACAGCCAACAGAATTCACTCTCTAATAAACTAATTAGTTTCATCAAGAAATGTATTACAGAATCCACATGAGCGGGGGTGAGCGTCCCTTGCTTCCCCATCGTCATTAGTTCTTCCTTTCATTGGCAAAAGGATATTTTTCTTCTTCACTACATACTGTAAGTGGTTAAGTGTCGTCACCATCCTTGCTTTGTGTCTCTCTTTCATCTTTCAGGTAATGCAGCAGTAATAAAGCCATCTGAGGTCAGCTCTCACTCTGCCAAGGTCATGGAGGAACTCCTCCCTCAGTATCTAGACAAAGTGAGCCCCCTGCTTTGTTCCATATGATATGTTAACTACATCCTGGGTGAACGCACAGGGAGTTTTAATAACTGCATATCCTCTCCCTAGGATCTGTACCCAGTGGTGACGGGCGGAGTGTCAGAGACCCAGGAGCTACTCAAGCAGAGATTTGACCACATTTTTTACACAGGAAGCAGCATGGTGGGTAAATTGGTGATGACGGCCGCGGCTCACCACCTCACCCCAGTGACCTTGGAGTTGGGAGGAAAGAGCCCCTGCTATATCGACAAGGACTGTGACATCGCTGTCGCATGTCGGTCAGTCTGAACTGTAAACACAAAAATGCTGACATTATGTAGCTTCAAATAACCACCACAGCAGTTGGGGAGCTTCCACAACATGAAAGTGTATCTTGAAGGTTTGCATCATTTTTTTCTCTCCCAATACAGTCGCATCACGTGGGGAAAGTTTGTCAACTGTGGCCAGACATGCATCGCTCCAGACTTTATCCTGTGTGAACCCTCCATCCAGAGCCGAGTAGTAGAAGAGATCCAGAAGTGCATCAAGGTTGGTCTAAAATTAGGATTGTAATGTGTAAAGGATAATGTACAGTGAGCCGCTCGTTGTTGTGAAAGAATCCCCGACAGGTCTCTCATCGCCCTGAAGGGGATTCTTTCACAACAATGACCCACTAGCTGTACATTATCCTGCTTATTACACGGCTACTTACTAATGAAATAAAAAATTTGACCCAAAAATGGTCCGCCAGAGTCCGACATCAGAGCTGCGCCCATAGCAACGGTCTGCTATACATAGCAACGGTCTGTTATAAAGAAATTACAGACCGTAGAACGCTGTGATTGACCAATCAGAATTGAGTATTCAACACAGTTGTGTAATAACTCATTATTATCAGATGGGAATCTGAAATTTCAGGAGGTCAAAGGTGAAATGAGAGACTCAGATTTCACTAAAATGTAATTTACGTGGAATAATCTTAATTAGACTGAATGTAAAACATGATCATTTAAATCCCAGGTTTAAATGTAATGTAATTTAAATGTATTATTGGTCTATTTCCCATATTTGAACAGTATAAATCATAGCTTGATACATAGGAACTATTGTTTCCCATAACATGAAGGAAAAACAGGCGTTTCTGTGCTTTCCCCAACAATCTATGAATTGTCTTTAATAATGAGATTATAAGTAATCTGAACATGATTTATCTTTTACTTCACACATTGCAGGAGTTTTACACAGATAGTCCAGAAACCTTTGAGGACTACGGACGCATTATCAACCAGCGGCACTTTAAGAGGCTCATGGCTCTTATGGAGGGGAGCACAGTTGCTGTTGGTGGTGGCAGTGATGAATCCCAGTGCTACATAGGTAGGTGGTGTGTTTGAGCAATTGGTCGCTAAAATGACTTTGTACTGTATTAGGCAAGCATCTAAAGTTGTGTTAACTGAATTGATTGTGGCTCATGAGGCCAGCTGATAACTTTATAATTTTATTGGTGGTAGGCCTCATGGTGTTGATGAACTTCTTGAAAAGCGGCTATGCTCAATGACATAGTGCCTCAAATTCCTTAAAGGAATACTACTGTATATTGAGCCACGGGGAAGACCCAGGACTAGGTAGAGAGATTATATCTCCACACTGGCCTGGGAACGCCTTGGGATCCCCCAGTCAGAGCTGGTTAATGTGGCCCGGGAAAGGGAAGTTTGGGGTCCCCTGATGGAGCTGTTGCCCCCGTGACCCGACCCCGGATAAGCGGTTGAAGATGAGCACCAAGTTGTACATCGCCAATAACAGACATAATTTCTGTCTTACTTTTATGGTCCTTTAATAACGTTTCAGCCACCGCAGTCATCACCGCTATTACAGTTCTTCCGTAGGCGAAGGGCTTTTTGTGTTCCGTTAGGATGTGTGCCACTAAACGAAGCCTCTGCTGCTGCGTTGGCCTTCTTCGTCAGTTTGGTAAACAGAGACTGTCATCTTTTAAGCGTTGTTTTTGGCTCCTTCACCTTCTTTGTTTGTAGACTGCTACCAGCCGGAAAGTCACATGAAAAGGACTTGGCGCTCAATGTTACATCTCTTACTGACTGACACGCTCACACCGCAAATGTGACACATACCGATTCCTCATGAAAATAATGTTTTTTTGTTTCCTTTTTATTGTCCTGGCTATTTTCTGTGGTCATTGTCAAATCTGGTGTGCTCTTGCTAGTCTGCTTACATCGCTGTATGTTATGGCGTTACAAAACCTGACAGCAGCATCACTAGTTTAATTGACAGCCGATAGGCATATAATCACTTGGCCTCAGAAGGGGGTGGGATGTCTGTGAATTTGATTGGGTAGTAATTTAAACAGTTTTAGAAAGTGAACTTGTGTTATCAAATTTATGTACATATTCTTTGAAACGTCAGCGAGCCACTCAGAAACGGGTAGCGAACTACTTGTTGGAGACCCCTGTTCTAATGCCTCTATTCCATCATAAACACTAATCTTAATTATTGCATGTTTTTTGACTACTGGATTGTAACCTTTTACAAGCGGTCTCGGACCAGTTGTTTTGGTCCATGCCAGAGTACGATTACTGAGTTCACAACCGCCCAAACGAACCGTACCAGAGTTAGATTAAAACGGACTAAATGTTGGCTTGTGAAAGAGCCCTAAAATACTGAAGTTTTCCTTTTAACATATATCCCTTTCCCAAACCCCCTCTCATCTATATTTAAAATGTTGATTACATTATGGTTGTATCCGTAACATTTATAGAATACACACATTTTATAATGAACACTACCTATATTTTGTTTGTCCACTATAAAGCAATATCAGTACTTCTTCCTGCTGTCTCCTTGTAGCCCCCACTGTGTTGAAGGATGTGACGGGGGAATCCAAAGTGATGAAGGAGGAGATCTTCGGGCCTCTGCTGCCCATCATCACAGTGAGCGGTGTAGACGAGGCCATCCAGTTTATTAATGAGAGAGAAAAACCTCTGGTTATATACATCTTCTCCCATGACAACAAGGTAAACACATCGCCAGCAGACGTTTGTTTCCCGTCATTCAAGTTCATATTTAGATATTTTTCCCGTATTGATGTTGATAAGATTGTACCCACAATGCTCTCTGTCTGATTGACTTGCCCTGACTTGTTCCTGTCTGATAAACAGCTGATCAAAAGGGTGATCGCTGAGACGTCCAGTGGAGCTCTGCTGGCCAACGACTGTCTGGTGCACTTTACTGTTAGCGCTCTGCCCTTCGGAGGAGTTGGTGAGTGTATGACATTTAAACCAACCTGCAGCTATTTGGAGGAATAAAGCTGACGCATACATTTGTAGCTGACGTCTTCTCCCACTTCTCCCTCAGGGAACAGTGGTATGGGCTGTTACCACGGCCGGCACAGCTTTGACCAGCTCAGCCACCTGCGCAGCTGTCTGATCAAGCAGCTGAAGATGGAGGGAGTCAACAGCATGCGTTACCCTCCTCACACGGCCAAGAAGCTGGGATGGGCTCGCTTCTTTCTGCTCAAGCAGGTCAATGTGAGCAGGCTGCGGCGCATGGCACTGCTGGCCGCGTTGGCTGGCTTGGCGGCATTTGTGGTGCAGGTAAAGCAACTCAAATATTCCAATCCAGTCCACAGAGGAATAAAAGGGTTTGCTTTGATATCGATAATGTTCTGTTTTACACGCCTGTAGTTTCCTAGGAAGTTTCCTGAAATGAACTATTTGATTTGGTACTAATTACAGGGAGATTAGAGTTTGGAGACCTTTATGTGGGTTTAGTGAGTTGCGTTCAGTTTATACGCAGTTTTACAAAGGAATTTCCTTCAAATTGAATCCAAGTAAATATTTATTCATTAATGATTGGACATTACATACATATTCTGTATATGTGTTGAAATGCATTGCTTACCTGTAGACTAATTTCACTTTATTGCTGTGAAATAACTGAAAGTCTCTCTGGATCAGCCATTGATTGATGTAAATTAATAGTCGGACCTGGTCTCCATTTTCCCTGTAATTAGTACAAAATTACTTAGTTCCTTTCCAGGAACCTTCCTATGAATTAACGGATACAGCTCAGTTCCTTTCTAGGAAACTATGACCTGTAAAATAAAGCATCAAAATAATTTAGTTTTGGAACATAAAATGCAATAACATAGTTTTAAAGGTTTTGTGAGAGTTTGAAAACAATTACAATGCAGATTAAGTATCACTTCCACCAATATTGTCAGATTACTTAACCTTTAAAATCCTTTCCAGTGTCTTGTGTAATGTTTTGAACAAGAAAAACAAAAACTCTCTCTCATACCATGGGTTAATAGTCAACCCAAGCGCCAGCGACAAATGACAACGACCGTAATGTAAAGCTTTGTTTACAGCTTTTCATCAAAATGACCAATGTTGCTGCTAGTAAAACTACTGTTGCCTTCAAAGCCCACACTAACACTATGCAAGTTCCTGTATTAAAAGATAAGGCAAAACTAGAGATGTGTTTGTCAGTCTCTTAAAACTTTCTGGCTTCCCTACTTTATGGCACAGAGGAATAAGATATATCAGGCTCTGGATACACACACAATACACAATACAATACTTGTTAGGAGATACATTTAGTGTTGGTTTTGGTGTTTTCACGATCTATTAGCAGAAATATATTATTCATAACTATGTTTTCATTAGGGTATAATCACCTTAAACTAAGAATCGTTGTGTTTTCGTTAGCTTAGAAAGCCCTTCATATCTACGTAGGGAGCGGGTCCTCTTCACGGAATAACTGGCTAGGGCTGGGCGGTATATCAACTTTTTAAGGTATATTGATATATTTTCAAACAAGCTATGGGACAATACCGCTTATATCGATAAAGTTTAATGTTGCGTTAGGTAATCAGTTTCTTCCGTAAAGCAGTGCCACTGCGTGCATCTCTCACACTCTCCACATGACGCTGCCCCCTCTGTGTCTTAGCACAAACTTGACCCCACTCACTCTTTCTGGCTGGACTGCAGCAAAGCAGGGCAGCATTTCAATGCACTCAGATAGGCGGTTATATCAAGAGAGACTTCATTTTTCGAGTGCTCAAATACATTTATCGACATGGTGCACAATAAAGTTTAGAATGTGAAGAGTCTTCCTGACGGGCCGGTCCCAGGTGGTGAGGATGAGCAGCCGCACCTCCTCCTCGCTGATCCTCAACACGGGCGCACCACAGGGCTGTGTGCTCAGCCCCCTCCTGTACTCCCTGTTCACTTAAGACTGTGCTGCCAAGAAGAAGCTCAAATGTCTTCTCTCTAATGTCATCTTTAAATTTGCTGACAACACGACCATCCTGGGCCTCATCACGGACGACGATGAGAAGGCTTACAGAGAGGAGGTGAAGACACTAAACAACGTCTCGCTTAATGTTCGCAAAACTAAAGAGATGATGGTGGACTACAGGAGACAGCAGAGGGGTGGACACCTCCCCATCCACAGTGGTGATGCTGAGGTTGAAAGGCTCAGCAGCTTCACACCGAGGACCCCTCCTGGACACAACACACGGACACAGTGACCAAGAAGGATCACCAGCGGCTCTATTTCCTGAGAAGATTGATGAAGTTCGGCATGAACGCCAGCATCCTCACAAACTTCTACAGGTGCACCATCGAGAGCTTGCTGACTGGATGCATCACGGTCCGGTACAGGAACTGTTCTGCCAAGCAAATCACTTCAGAGAGTGGTGGAGGCGGCACACCACACCTGGAAACAGCCGTGGCCAGAGGCATTATGTTTTCAGGTTGCCCGTCCATCCGCCCGTCTGTACCATTCTCGTAACCGCCATATCTCAGGAACAATATCTCTTTAAATGTGGCACAAACGTCCACTTAGACTCAAGGATGAACTGATAAGATTTTGGTGGTCAAAGGTCACTGTGACCTCACAAACTACGTGTTTGGAAGTTTACACACAATCCTCTTTTCTATGTATGTATGTAGTGCTATATTTTTTTCTATGTCATCCCATCTTATCTTCCATGCTTTTTATTGCTGAGCTACCCCATTCTCTTGTCCAATACATGTAATCATACCATTAACCAATAAAGTAAAACTTAAATTGAGTCTTTGGCGATTAGACCCCATCTTTATGGGGGTAGTGTTTACTCTTGAATGGTTGGTGACAAATACATAAGCTGTAGCTCAGTCAGTAGAGCGGGTTTTCCTTTAATCATATGGTTGTTGGTTCGATCTCCGGCTCTTACTGTCTGCGTTTCAAAGTGTCCTTTAGCGAGACACTGAACTCCAAGTTGCTCCCGGGGCGCTTTACAGCAGCCCACTGCTCCTGATGCTAAGGATGGGTTAATGCAGAGGTCATGTTTCATGTATGTACCTGTATGTATATGATGATGGTAATAAAGTTTACTTTTTGTTTTACTACCTATTGACTAATGCTTATTGCAAGGACTTTAATATGAATCGCTACCAAATGTTTGAGTTTAAAAATGTATTTCTTCAAATGAGCAAAAGATTGTCCGTGTTAAAATTCTAACTAGTAGGCCAATAACTAAGTAACTGGAGAGGTAATTTGTGCTTGTTCATTAACTAGGCTACTTCTTTTGGTTTATTCAGAAACATTATTTCTTTTAGTACTTTAAGTTAGAAAACGAGGTTTAATTTAATTGCACGGTGTAATAAACTATGAAAAAATATTAGCTTTTTAAGAGAGATGTGTGTTTTTGTAACAGTGGGATATTTGTGTGATGATGACTGTTTACAACCTTTTAAATAATAACAAATAGAGTTCTCAAGATAACCAGATATGAGTACCCCCACACACACATACCCACAATCCCACAGACCTGTACCCTCATCACAACAATGGCTTTGTCTCCAGCAGACAATGTGTGGTGTTGTCCAGGAAATCTAACCACATAATGCCCCCTCATCTACCCTCCCTTTAATTACCCAGCATGCTTCACTCCCCTCTGCTAAATGGCCTCTTTTGTTTTGGTCCCCCCACCACCACCACCACCTTTGTTGACATCCACACTTGCGGTGCTTCTGTGAACAGTTAAATTATCTGTTGTTATTTCCTCTGTCCCTTTACACTTAAAGTGGATCTCACGTTTCTTGCAGAGATTCCTGTGATGCAGCCGAGGAGCAGAAAGTGATGGTGCAGCTGATCCTGGGAGAGCCGCATGGACTCCTCACTTATACTGAAATACAGCACACACACACTGTGATTTACTGGTCCATAACATTTCTCATTCGTGTAGACATATTTATACATTTCATTTCAGTTACATCATAAGCTGCTATTTTTATTGTTTTACAGCAAGTTTACAGCAATATAATCTGTAACATTTGTATTTAACGAGGCAAATGGAGAGTTTACTTTTAGATTCTGACATAATGAAACACTCCGTCACTGCTAATCAAACTGGGTAGCAGTGGTGCAGTGATTCATTTAACATGTTGATGTTGAATATCAGTTCTGCTTTTACTGATCTGATGCCAGATCTGTTGTTTTAATGAGTTCCACATGTTCTGCACGTATACAGTATATAAGTGATTGTTTTGCTGTTGAGTTTTTGTTCATTTGTTTTTAACTTTTGTAGGCTACAGAACTGATTTATGAGTTTGATATATCTTAACTGTGGCATATTATTAACATGATCCCAAGGTTTTTGTAATTTATGACATGGCTGCTATGCTGTTATTAAGATACATTGACCTCCATGATGACTGTGTGAGTAAAAAATTAGCTCAACTAAAGGCTGTAAAACAAGAAACACACACAAGTCAACTACAGACCAGGTATAAGGCACAATATGAATATATATTAATATAGGTACAGTTATGGGATTAAAACATGGAACTTTGACTGATTGTTTGTGTGTGGTCTGATGTTATTGAGGGTCTCATGTGTTTAAAGCAGTCTGAATGAAGCTGCTGGTTATACAGTGAGCCATCCTCCCTGTAAACTGATCCCAGAGCAGCCTGACTGCTGACCACAGTACAATGAGTCTCAGTCAGTCAGTCAGCCTGCAGCCTGTCGGACATCTGAACCGCTTTCAGATCAGATCAGATCAGTGAGGGATTATTCAACTAGTATTTAATAAGAGGAGCCACTGTCTACAGGTGTACCTGAGTCTACAGGTGAGTCAACTACTTCTTCTTTCTCTAATTTTCCGAATCAAGCGACTAAACAGATCATACATGATGCTGATTTAATGTGATCGCACACATACATGCATACATACAGAGGGTTATATACTGTATGTTAACGATGTGTTTAACAGCCAGACTGAACTGTAGGAGATGAGAGCTGTCTAACAGAGTAAATAGACTACAGGCAGACTGTCAACATGGACATCCAAGTTAATACAAATATAATAATATCAGCTGCACATTCTGATACCGTCATTCAGCAAACACACTTCACTGACAAGGTGTTTAGATGGAGCTCCTCCTGTAGTTATTTCTGTAGTTACTTCTCTAGTTATTTCTGTAGTTCCTCCTGTAGTTACTTCTGTAGTTATTTACTTCTGTAGTTATTTCTGTAGTTACTTCCATAGTTCCTCCTGTAGTTCCTGCTGTAGTTACTTCTGTAGTTATTTACTTCTGTAGTTATTTCTGTAGTTACTTCCATAGTTCCTCCTGTAGTTACTGCTGTAGTTACTTCTGTAGTTATTTACTTCTGTAGTTATTTCTGTAGTTACTTCCATAGTTCCTCCTGTAGTTACTGCTGTAGTTACTTCTGTAGTTCCTCCTGTAGTTACTGCTGTAGTTACTTCTGTAGTTATTTACTTCTGTAGTTACTGCTGTAGTTACTTCCATAGTTCCTCCTGTAGTTACTGCTGTAGTTACTTCTGTAGTTCCTCCTGTAGTTACTTCCATAGTTCCTCCTGTAGTTCTCCTGTAGTTACTTCTGTAGTTCCTCCTGTAGTTCCTCCTGTAGTTACTTCTGTAGTTCCTCCAGCTATAGAAACACAGGTAGAGACTGAAGCAGACTGGGCTCCAACATGAGAGGGTCTAGTCTGCAGGTATAGGAGATCTGCTGGGGGTTCTCTCACAATGACAACACCTTTATAACATAATGTATACTAGCTTTACTGTTGAAAACAAAAAGTTTATGGATTTGAGCATTTTGATAAAGATCATGAAAGTTTTTCTATTTGCATCAAATCCAAAAAAGATCAGCGGAGGCCTTTGTTTATTTTGTATTCAAGAAGAAATAGAAAATCCAAATCTGGTTAAGTTTAAATTTAATTTATTTGCACACATAAAACCGCACAAAATCCAGCCAATAAAATACAAAACAAGAAATGTGTCAGGAGAGGTCCAGAAGCCACAGGCTTATACAAAGGACCTCCCCCCAACACCAGGAGAGAAAAAACAATAACAAGATAGGAAACTAACATACTTTTAAAAAATACAACAAAAGTTAAACAACAACAAGAAGTACGCAAAATGAGCAGAAAAACTAACCAAACAGTGATAAACACTCCAATAAAAACAATGAAATACATAAAAAAAAACAGTACAGAGAAAAAGAAAATATATCTAAACATATCAAAAGATAATTAGACATCATGAATTAAATGTGATGATAATTTCCTTTTAAAATGTTCTAAGGATAAAGAGCTCTTGATAACATGTATTTTGGTGTTCCATATTTGTACACCACGATATCTGAGGGAGTACTGAAAGAAGAAATCTGGTTGAAAGAGGGAACATTAGCCTGTATTTTATTTATAACGGTTCTTATATTCGTAGTCTACTTTCCTTTCCTACTTTTTTGAGATCCTCTTTTGAGATGTTTGTTTTTTCTTATAGATCTGGGGATCTCTGATTTATGATGGCTTAAGCCTGATCCTTTTCAAAGCCCCATTTTACTATGTGATGAAAATGTATGATATTACTATTAGGTGCTTTGTGGTTATATATGTTTTTTTCTATATTCACTGTGTTCCACATATATTTTGTATTATAAAACAAATATGGCATCTATTTGTATGCCTTACAGTTCTCTACTAGAACTACAATTCCCAAGAGGTGGAGCTTCTTGCTGCCAATAATTAGAATGGGATTGCTTATTTCTACCAGCCTGTCCTCTGTTAAACCACGTATGCTCTGATGAAGGTCTGACAGACCGAAAGCTTAGAATAAAGTTGAATACTGCATAGATCTAAGTGTGCGGATATCTTTTCTATCATCTTTTAGTCTACTTTCCTTAAAAACTATGTGACTGAGCAGACATTAAATTACTGACTTTCTTCTTTCAGTTGTTTTCATTTTTTTTTACACATTACAAATGTTGACCAGTTGTTTTGTGCCAAAACATATGGAGTTTACCTGGTTTAAACCTGGTTTGTATGCTATTTGGTATGTTATGTAACTATGCACACTATGCCAATTGTGTTATCTTTTGGCATCACTTATATTGAGATTAAGACTGCCCTTGTTTGTTCTATTGTAGATGACCTTATAGAGTGATTTAGGGATGACATATTTAGGCCGACCAGGAAGTTAGCATCTCCCTGGTTCCCTCCACTGAAGGCCAATGGGATTGCTCCATTGGATTTTGGATCATTGCAGAAAATGAGCTCTGTGGGAAACAAGCATTTATGAGACTTTGTTCAGCAAGATAATCTTCACAAATGAACACCACTTTTATGATTTTTTGAAAATCTCTAGAAGTAAAAAACTAACGTTAGGCTATAAACCAACTACACCACGGTCACATGAGCATGAGGATACACAACAAGGCTGTAAAGGAGGACGAGTGATGGCGTTTAATGTCCCCTACAACCTCTGTACTCTCATTCAGCCACTTGTTAATAACCTCCTTTTTTGAGACACGCAAAAGCTTAAAAATTCACGAGTGGAATATTTACTGACATATTTTATATTGTAGAACAAAACGTTAAAATCTCTTCAGCTTGTGTTAACCACAGACCTTATATCAGACATCTAACTAGAAACCCATTGACTTCCAGACAAGGGAACCGGAAGTGCTAACATGCAAACTCATTTCTGGGTTTTAGGACTCATTCATGCAGCACTTCATAGTTCCGCATGTGTGATGAGGAAGAAAGGCAGCGATGTATTTGCCCATGGGGCCCCCAAAAAAGGCTTTGACCAGCTACAAACCTGCTGGATTGTACAGAGAATAGAGGTCATACCAGGTCATTTTGATGGTTCATTGTGCCCAGAAGAACTTGACTGGATATAGGCTCATCACTGCTGTTGTTACTGTATATTCCAAACAGACAAGCCTGCTGCCTTGCTTCTCCAGTTCCAGCGGCTCTTTGCTGTCCTCAAGGTAGTGTGTATGGAGAGGCAGGCGGTAAAGCAGGCCAAGGAGGCCTTCCTGAGCGGCAGGGCTCGGCCTCTGGAGTTCAGGCTGCAGCAACTTCACGCCCTGCAGAGGATGATCACTGAGAAAGAGACAGAGATCGCCACCGCTCTCAAACAGGACATCAACAGGGTGAGTGGAGACACAGCACACTATACTGCATATAACCTGTATAGTAAGAGTGTTTAATGTGTGTGTAATGTGTTGGGTTTCCTGCAGAGCCAGTACGACACACCGCTCTTGGAGCTGATCGGCATTGAGAATGAGATCAAGCTGGCTATAGATAAACTGGCAGAGTGGGCGGCTCCACGGCCGGTAGAGAAGAACCTCCTCACCATGTCAGATGAGGTTTATGTCCAGCCAGAGCCTCTGGGAGTGGTGCTCATCATCGGGGCCTGGAACTATCCCTGGGCTGTCACCCTGCTGCCTCTGGTCGGAGCTATCGCTGCTGGTAGGGAACCTCTCTGGCTCCTCAATAACTCTTTGCTTAAATGTAGTCATGTAGAGCTTCATAGTGGACAGAATTCTCCTGCAATCTTTTTTTGGTTGACGCTGCCAGTCTGAAACGAGCATCTAACCCACAGAAATTGATTTTGAAGGTCGTGCACACCCACACGTGTTTTCAGTCATTGCTGATTGGACCTCTTATAAGGGGGAAGTTGGGAGGTTGAGGATTGTGTGGTCATCAAAGTCCATGCACTGATAAAAATGATAAAGGTGTAATAAAAAGCTGTGCACAAATTAATAGGAGTGGAGGGTTATGTATGTTTTTTCTTTTTGCTGAGGGGAGGTAGTCTGACTTTTTTTGCTGAGCAGAGAAGGACCTTTTTTATTTTCCAACACCCCAACATTTATGTCAGTATTCCCTTGCGGGTGTAATTTTTAAAAGAAAAGAAAAAAGGGAATCAAAAGTCATCTGCTTTAATACTTTATTCTGCATCATAACAAAAGTTTGTTATGTTTTCCATAGATTAGGATAATGCCAATTCCACTTCCACTCGGGCATTGGTGGCTATTGTGAAAATATTATGCATGTATAGCATTATATTGAGAAGTTTACACAATTCTTGATTTATCATAACAGGTATGTGCATAGATTAAGAGATGATTATGGCTTTTTTTTTTTAGCCATTTTCACTCTTTAGGGGTAAATAACGTCATACATATACCCTTATTTAAGTTACAACATAGGTAAATGAGATCATCAGCAGGAATATTGGATATTTCTATATAATTATTCTTAAAGGTTCTCTATATGATATCAGCATTCATATATCATCAACAACTATTGTCTACGTAAAGATATAGAGGAGTAATGTCTACCTGAGTCTATGATGTCACAGCATTAATATATCATACGACGGCTACGGCTGATAATGCCATCCCGACCAACGGTACCGTCACGGAAGCATAGAACCAACTTTCCGGTTCCCCCCTCAGGTCAACCGAGGAGAATCAGAACCAGGACTGAGTGGGGCAGACTGTCAGACCATGCTGCAATAAAATGAGAGGTTATCTAAGGGGACTTTGGTGCTCGGAAACACTACTGCTTTTGTCCACAGAGACCGCCAAAATCAACACAAAAGGATAGTTCCTCGTCGTAGCTTTATGGGATAGTTATCAAATATTGAGATAACAGATGATAAAATAATAAACATAATAGTAAAACACTACACACTTCATGCCTTTAAATATACATGTTGGTCAAACTTTCATTTTGCAGCAAAAGTTTGAGAGGGAAATATCTCTGGTGTGAACTTTGACAGCATTCTCAGCCTCCTACTCGTCTGCTCTCCGTCACTCAGTGATCTCATTCAAATTCACAGAAACCTGTGTTCTCTCTCTACAGGCAACGCAGCTGTGGTGAAGCCGTCAGAGCTCAGCGAGTACTCGTCCCTCCTCCTCCGGGCTCTGCTGCCTCGCTATCTGGACAAGGTCTGAACACCAGCTGCTATTGTTGATGGAATAATGCAGAGCTGCTGTAATGTCAAAGCCTTGTACCAACACAGTGCATCACAGATGTGTCAGGAACACCAGTGCGCGTCATTTTCAGTCATGCTTTATATTTTCATTAGTTACCCTGTGTAGTTGACATAGTTGTATATTAAAAAAAAAAAAAAGCAAAATAAAACTTTTCTCTTTATTTCCAGGATCTGTACCCAGTTGTAACAGGTGGAGTGTCAGAGACTCAGGAACTGCTGAGGCTCAGGTTTGACCACGTCTTCTACACAGGCAGCGGCACCGTGGGGAAAGTAGTGATGGAGGCTGCAGCTCGTCACCTGACCCCAGTGACCCTGGAGCTGGGAGGAAAGAGCCCCTGCTACATCGACAAGGACTGTGACATCAGAATTGCCTGCCGGTAACACGCCACTCATCACAGTAGCCCATATCAGCAGTGGTCACGCACAGAGCCCAATGACATAAGGCACAATAAGAATACAGCACTGGGGGCTTGATGACCTGTGGAGGTCTAGCACTTTGACCAAAGAGGCAGCAGCTTTAAGCACGACAGCTGATATGTCTGCAGTCCTGTTAAAGCGTTTGCATGAAGCTTACTACCTATGAATACGTGGAGCTCATAACACTAACCTGAAGTGATCATGACTGGGGACAATCCCATTGGCTTTTAGTGGAGGGAACCAGGGTGATGCTAACTTCCTGGTTGGACTACAAAAACACAAAGAAAGCTGATTTTTTGCACACACAAAAAAAGCAAGATATCAAATTTGTGTTTACATCTTCTGAATTTTCCCTGCAATGATTTTGGGTGACCAAATAACAAGATGTCAGAGCGTCATGGTGATGGTTACTGTATCTCAAGCAAGTTTCAAGTTTCGGCAAGTCTTTTTCTAAGTGTAGTGAAACACATGGAAACCAGTGGCTGCCTGGAAAGTAGAAAATTAATTGTAAAACTTGCATAGAGGTTTGGAAAAGGGTTGAAAACAATGCAAATGTATTCACATTTGTGGTTTAAGAGGACTGAACATACAGACCACTGACATTATCCTTCAGCTTTGAATGGATTCATTTAGCAGTTTGCAGCTACACATGCATAAATGTACCTTGATGTGACTTCCTCAAAGCTTAAAACGCTGGCACACACGTCGTTCATTAGCTAAATGAACACTGTAAATCTGTTCTTCCATCCTCGCTTTGTGTGCAGGCGTATCACATGGGGAAAGTTTGCCAACTGTGGTCAGACGTGCATCGCTCCAGACTTCATCCTGTGTGAACCCTGCATCCAGGGCCGAGTGGTGGACCGCATCCGACAGACTCTACTGGTACCATCCTTTAAACCTGTCTGAGCTAACATCTTCATGTAAACCAAACTGCACAGTCTAGAGTTTTATCAAGACCCTTTTGATCCATCCCAGGAATTTTACGGTGCTGATCCCAAATGCTCGCCAGACTACGGCCGAATCGTCAACCAGCGTCATTTCAACAGAGTCATGGGTCTGATGGAGGGTTACACCCCTGTGGTGGGAGGACAGAGTGATGCCTCACAGCGCTACATTGGTAGGAAGATACAGTGACTTAGTGAATAAGTCAGAGTGTTGTGTGAAATCTATATCTATATTGTTTATTATTTATTGTACATGCAGCCCCAACAGTGCTGAAGGACGTGCCCCCTCACTCCAGGCTCATGCAGGAGGAGATTTTCGGCCCCTTGCTGCCCATAGTGACTGTGAGTGACATGGACGATGCCATCCGCTTCATCAACGAGAGAGAGAAACCTCTGGCACTCTACATCTTCTGCTCTGACAAGAAGGTGAGAGGAGCAAAGACATTTAAACTATGTTTTAAAGGTCCCATATCGTGCTCATTTTCAGGTTCATACTTGTACTTTGTGTTTCTGCTAGAAGATGGTTACATGCTGTAATGTTACGTGTAATGTTCAAAAAGCCCTATATTTTCCTCATACTGTCAGCCTGAATATACCTGTATTTACCCTCTGTCTTAAACGCTTCGTTTTAGCGCATTTCAACGGAATTGCGACGAAATTGCAACAGAATTGCGTTGCTAGGCAACAGCTTGGGTCCATGTGTACTTCCTGTCAGCTGATGTCATTCACGTACACTGCAACCAGGAATAAACTGGGACACATTTAGAATGTTTACGTTTAAAACGGTGTAAAGGGTCTAAATATTGTATATTTGTGACATCATCATATCTTTACACAGACAATAGTTGATGATGATCTCGTATCTTTCTCATTTATTCTCTTCCTGTCTCTCTCAAAGGCAACAAAAAAGATGATTGAGGAGACCACAAGTGGAGGAGTGACGGTCAATGATGTTATGATGCACTACACACTCAGCTCGCTCCCGTTTGGTGGTGTTGGTAAGATCGACTCAAAGTGCATTATTGACTGTATGTTTAGATGGACTTTATCATGGGGGCAGTGCATGGCCGGATTAACCCGTTAGGAGGGCCTCAGGGAAAACCTTTTTGTTGAGCCCCTATTTCCCCAAAAATTCCATCATTTCTTCTCCTCCATTGTGAGGATTTGGTGCTTTTCTATGTTTTATATCATCGTAATCTTCTTAAAACATTTTGACTGTTGGTCAGACAAAACAAGTTATTCGATAATGCCACCTTGAATTTATGATATACTTTTCACTATTTCCAAATATTTTATAACCTAATAATCAAACAATCAATCAAATAAAGAATTGACAGATTTGTCATATTTTTGGAAAGAGGAAACAAATAAATGAATGAAAGTAAATTACTTTTGGTGGATGAAATGCCACGATACACCAGAGTTACAGGCTCTGTTTTCATTAAGTAAACTTGAAACCGTTTCAGAATATTTACATAAAAGTAGGAGATGGAAACAGATTTCCAGCTCATACAGATTTGCTTTTTTTCCTTTTCTTCTTTTTTAAATGCACGTGAAGCTGCATTAACTGATTTCTGTCCACTAGGGCACAGTAAAACCTCCAAACATGCTGATCGGTATATAGCTCCCACCATGTCAGCAGCTTATAAAGTTATTATGGATTTTTCTCTTGGCCATTTCGGGGAAGTGGAACAAACACACATTGACATATTAAGAGATATCGTTGTTATGGCAAAAGTTTATATTAGTTATTACAGCTTTAAGACTATATTTTCAATATGATCCACAAGTAGTGCAGGGCTAAGGTTCCTGTCCAGCAGTACCTCTGGCAGTCTGAGCGAGTCTTACAGATCTTTAGCCTTTCTTCTCCCTTTGCTGTCTTTAAGTATGAAGCACGGCCCTCTGGTTGGGCCGGTAAACATGAGTGTGCTGTGTGATGTGCACACACTGCATGACTACTGAATATCAGACAGTCTCCCCACAGTTATCCCATATAGTAGGACGTTCAAATACAGTTTATAAATTGAAAAGACATGACTGCAGACTTGTTTGTTACTCCTCCAGGTCAGAGTGGTATGGGCCGCTACCATGGTAAGCACACCTTTGACCAGCTGAGCCACCAGAGGGCGTGCCTGGTCCGCTCTCTGGGGATGGAGAGTGTCAACCTGGCCCGGTACCCTCCTCAGGACCGCCGGCGGGCGCGTAGGGTGCGGATGGCCCTCAAGTCACCCCTGATCGACCTGTCCAAGAGGACATTAATCTGGGCCGTCGTTGCCACCGTCCTCGGCTTGGGCCTGTTCATCACTCTGCTGGTCATCCTGCTCATAGCTGCAGGCCTCAACTGTACCTGCTGGTACTGGAGAGGCTTTTATAACTAGACACTGCAACTTCCCTTTGTAAAATTGATCCTGCTGCAAGGATTTCCATGTCAAAACACACTTTGAATCCTCTTTTGTATTCAGATATTTTAAATATAAAAATAAGATAACCCCTTTCTCTAACTTTTATTTGCTGTGTGTCTATTTTCTATTAGATGTCCTCCTTTAGCGATGACACAGACAAGTTTAAACACTGTCCAAAAACACATCTGAGTTCTGTTCTGCATTCTTCATTATTGGAAGTTAACATTCACTTTTTGAGGAAATGTGTATTTTGCTTGTTGTTCCATAATAAAAGATTTGTTGATATATTATCATCATACCATTTTTATTTAACACCATTTATAATTCTCTAATTCTAAAAGCCTTTTTCTACTTCAAGCAGTACTTAACTTTTTTTATTTAACCAACTATTTTCAATATAAATTATATTCCTTCACTGATATGATGAACTTGCCAAAATTGGAGACAATGAGGATCTTTGCTCACCTGCTGTACAGTTATTATTGATACACTGATGTGACTGATAAGCTGTGTGACAGTGAAGAGAAGCAGGAGGTGGAGGAGGTTTGTGTCGGTCTGATAGATATTATTCATGTCATCTGCTTCTGATATGATGGAGGTTCCTTCCAGATCAAATGGAGAAAAAACAGCCTGTAAACAAATGTCGTTTCAAATTCAAAGCACTAGAATATGACAAGAATTAGTGATTTTCATTTGAGAGTCCCAGTGGTGTTGCCTACGATGTTAAGCCTTCAGAGAGTAATACAGCAAAATCACAACAGTAAACATTTTTGGCTTAAAAGATGTCATGAATCAACAGCTGTCTCCCTTAAAAAGTAAAATAGACAACAGCTATAGTTAATGGAAATTATAGAAGGAAAACACTCGTCCAGGTAGTAATAAAGACTGACAATGTGAAACCTGCTGATGCTGCAGGAGGCAATTTAAAATCCATCCTATAATACCCTGAAAACAACAACACATCTGCTGACATGTCTCAGAAACCCACCTTGGTCTCTTCTTTGGTTCTTACTTCTACAATCATTCCAACGTTGACCACAAGAGGTCACTATATGTATTTAGTTCACTGCAGAGAACTGACTTCAGGTAAAACTGGAAAAGGTCAAAGTGCAGATCTCCTCCAGGTGAGTCTCCCTCTCCTCCCTCCCAAACAAAGAAGAGTTGAATCTCACTCAGTTGTCCCTCCTGGCTCCCTTAAGGTCAAGACAGCGGTGAAGATAACAAAAACAGGGATTTATTCTTCTTGATTGGTGCCTAACTTTAGTGGATCATAAAATGAATCTCCGGTTTAAAATGAGACCAAACTTTTCTATGGATGTCAGTTTCTGAGCCACGACAAAGACCAAAATGAGGCCTGGAACAGGCTAAGTAAGACTTGTTTTTATACTCCTGCGACAACGTAGTTGGGGGTATATAGCACTCCACGTGTCCGTCCTTTCACGTGTCACACTTTCATTTCCGGAGTAGAACTTGGAAACTATTTATCTTAGGAACTTGAAAATTTGATATGATGGTTGACAGTGTGGTCTAGTTGTGCCTTTTGGGGGTTAGAAGTCCAGGGTGCACAAAATTTCAAAAATGTTCAGGACCCTGGACTTGAGGAAGGTGAGCAAATAACAAGCTAGATTGTGCTCAATAGACTTATTCCATTAGTTCCAAATGGGCAAAAGCTTTGGCCCTACTTTAGTAGGGGTCAAACGGTATGTGAGCCATGCTCACTTTGGCCTTGTTAGCCCAGCCGATTGCCAGAAATACCTTTTGCTACTGAAGCAGTTGTTGATCGCCTGCGGCCCCTAGCCAGTACTGATGTGTTTCTGTCCAAGCAGTCGGTTCTCTACAGTTACAGTAAAACATCATCATACTGTGTTTGGCTACTAGATGGCAGCAGAGACCTAAAGAAGAAGAACATGATGGTGACTTTATGTTCCACATGTTAAAATGAATGGCAGCAGTCCTGAATTACACTGACATTAAGAGAAGATGCAGAGTTTCATTCTGTACAGTCAAAGACAAAAGTGTAGAGCTTGTTCTGTCTTTGTGACACATCCTCAGCCAATGACTGTACAAACTGTAGCATCCCAAAAGACACAATATATAATGTGATAGTCCTCTCGTAATTTGGGCAAAGTGCATTCAAGGCCTTTTAAGTCATTTAAGCGAGAGCACCCCATTAGCATCGTGCTCTCCCCGTTCCTCTGAGATGTTTTGCTAAGCTCTTAACTGACAGCTTTATCACTTAATAGGTCCGGGGATATCCAGGCATTCAGCTTGTGAGCCAGCAAAAGGAAACAGCTGCCATCTCAGCACCGTGCTCCAGCTCTAACAGGCTCACTTTAGTTGTACTGACCTCCTGGAGGCCTAAATAACTGTTGCATAACTGCAGTAGTCTGTTGACATTAAAACAGTTAGAGACACAAGTCCATGACTTCCACAGGGAACAATTTGTTTAATACTTTGATTTGTTTGGTCATAAACATATTAGTCAAAGTCACAATTTGACCTGATGATGGTGCTAGATGAAATGTCAACAGGATCAACAGTTTCTCTGACTTGGCCAAAACCAAATTTCATAGTAATTCATCCAGTCGTGAGATATTTAAGTCTGGACCAAAGTGGTGGCCCGATCCAAACTGCCATAGAACCGTGGTGCTAGTGTGGCTAAACTTCATAGAGAGATTTCTAGAAACTGAAAAACTAAAAACAAAAGACTTCAGAAATCAAAGAAAAGTTTTTTTTAACTCAATTATTTGTCTGTTCTTGTCACAAGGACACAAATTATTCTGCTTCTTTACAGATGTTGTGAAGGAGCTTTGCCAGGAGGTTGGATCGCTCACTACCACCCGTCCCGTCATCACACACACATCTGCTTGAGCTGAAATAGATATCCTTACTTCAATAAAAATCAAGACCAGTTACTTTGAAACTTTGAAAAACAAAATCGTCCTAAAATAAGATATTATGACTTTCTTTGATTGCCTTGTTTATAGTGTAATGCTGGACACTATGACTTATGAGTTATCTTAAAAAACATAGAAACACATGGGCTCTAGTTTTGTATCCATAGATGAACTTGAGTGAGACAGGACTTTAGTTCTGATGTCTACAACAGCAGGTTTGCAAACTCTCCAACATGTTCCTTTTGCAGATGACTCATGCACTGCAGGATATAGACTACATCTGATGACTCTACTGTCGTTTCAGGGCTTTGTTGCTGCTGGACTGTGAAGTTTACTTTTGCAGAGATTTGTCCTCTACATAATAAAACACAGTCTGCCAAAAACCCTTCAGTCCAGCAGCTGCCTGACTGAACTCTGCTGGCAGTGAGCTTCACACACACACACACACACACACACACACACACACACACAGAAAGAAGGATATCCCTCTCCCACACATATTTCTCTCTGCAAAGCATTAGGGTTTAAAGTACAACATGTGAGGTACAGTAATTCTCATGTCTCCTGTCTCATTGCAAACATTCATCTATCCATCATCTGTAACCTCTTATTCTATTCAGGGTCGCAGGGGGGCTGGAGCCAATCCCAGCTGACATTGGGTGAAGGCGGGGTGCACCCTGGACAGGTCTCCGGACTATCACAGGGCTGGCACATAGAGACAGACAACCATTCACACTCCCATTCACACCTATGGGACATTTACAGTTAGAGACATTATTTCCTTTATTCTATTTTCTTTGATAATATTTCATTATTTTAATACAATCTGCTTATTTTGTGTAGTTTCATAGTTTTTATTTATTTTATTTCCTTGTATTTTAGTTATCTTTTATTATCTTAAATACCTTAAATATTTTATTGCTTTCTTATTCACTGAACTTTTATCTTGGTTGTTTTGGTGTGCATTAGTCTCTAAATCCATTTTAAACACTCTACATTTTTGTCAGTCGTCTGTACAGAACTTTGAATTGCATTTGACTTGTTTGAAAGGTGCTATATAAATAAAGTTTGATTGATTGATTGATTGATTGATTGATTGATTTTCCCACAAATACATCTGATCAGCTTTGTGTTTAAAAAAAATGTCAAAGCTTGTTTATTTTACCATGAGATATGGAGATATGTAAACGTAGAGGGCCTGATTTTAGTCCGGTCACTTACTGTATACTCCCTCTCTGTTCATCAATAGGCTCCATTGGAGCCCCGGGCAGCGGTGTAAAATGTAGGCTACATGGTGCAGCTGTTAGGCAGATGTAATGGCCCCCCCCACCCCCCGACTCCCTGATGGACTGTTGACCTCCAAAATGGCCAATATTTTATATGACATTATGAAAAGCATTTCTGCTGTAACTACTGATATTGGTTAGCATCATGCATAGCATTACATGAATGGGGACTTGCATCTGCCTTCAGTGTGTTATAGTATATAATAAACTGTACATACAGTATATTCATAATGATCTTATGTGCAGTTGATCAATGTGCATTAATCAGCATTTAGAAATGTGAATGAAGCATGTACTGTTTACAGATACATTGGGAGGCTGCAGTGGGTATTTTTCCCAAATGTTTGATGTTTAATAAACAAAATAATGAATTGGTTAATTAAGGAAATGCCAATTGTTAGTTGCAGCCCCATTTTACAAGATCCTCTTATGTTTTGTATATAAAATCCTAATCCGCAAAGTAATCAGTAACTATAGCTGTCAGATAAATGAAAGTACAATATTTCCCTCTAAGTAGCATAAAATAAAAATGTACAAAAATGTCAATAGAATACATGTACTGTTATTTTCACCACTTTGATTAATTTATGATCACTATTATCAAATGATAACATTTTGTAATATCTTATTTTTTATGTTACGTCTCTACTCCTCTCAGTTTGAGACAGTATACTGATGTCTCCTGTCTCCAATTAGTGAAGGATGTGCAGCTGTGAGAGCCACATGTGTGCAGAGGGAGCCAGATAATGAGGCGCAGGGAGGAGTCACTTCCTTAATCTGCTTCAGTGGTCACGCTGAAGAAAAGCTGCAGAGAAAATCCTGTGCTTGCAACAATGGGTTCTGGGCATCTTATTGTGTTTGGCTTTGTGCTTGCATGTGTCAGGCTTAGTGGCGCTCGACTCCTCAGTGTGAGAGGGCCGACCTACTGGGAAGTCGAGCCAGCAGCAGAACCTGAGAGAGAGCTCTCCAGGGAGTCTACTCAACAAGCTGGCATGCTCCAGGCCTGGCAGCTCCAGCCAGCAGTCCAACCACCACTCACCTGGAAGTTCCCAGAAGATCCAGTGGATTCAGTGGAAAAGCCCCCTGTCGTGTTTGAACCGCGGCAGCTGGCGTCGACAAACCGTGTTGCTGTGAGGTGTGGGGAAAGTAGGGTCCAGGTGGAAGTGAGCCAGGACCTGCTGGGCCTCGGCAAGCTGATAGAGCCGGAGGACATCACGCTTGGTGGTTGTTCAGCCACTGAGATCGACAGCCTGTCTCATGTGCTGATCTTTGAGTGCGAGCTGCACAGCTGTGGCAGCACGCTAGTGGTATGAGGTTTTTATTCATTTAATGCATTAATGTTACAGTCAGTCTCGTGATGTGAATCAGTTGTTCTCTTTTCCTTAGATGACAGAGAATACCTTCGTTTATGCTTTTACACTGGTCTACAACCCCAAAGTGTCTGGCAGAAGTCCCATCGTGAGGAGCCAGAGTGCCGTCATCGGAGTGGAGTGCCACTACCCGAGATGAGTCGAAAGCTGGATCAGCCTGCAAAGACCAACTTAAGAAACCAGCTTAATGTGTAACAGCAAACCAGAATAAAAGTTGTGAAGTCTCAACACACTGGTTCTACCCTAACCTAAACCCAAGGAGACACAAACAGCAAGACTGAATCGTATGGGTCACAGAAAATGGCATAACACCTGAATCAGGTGCTAGACGGTGTCGTACATTATCAGGCCACATGGCTTACATTCAATCAATCAATCAAATTGTATTTATATAGCGCCTTTCAAACAAGTCAAATGCAATTCAAAGTGCTGCACAGACAATTGACAAAATGTAGAATGTTAAAAATGGATTTAGAGACTAATGCACACCAAAACAACCAAGATAAAAGTTAATTGCATAAGAAAGCAATAAAAGATGGGTATTTAAGATAATAAAAGATAAATGAAATAAAAATAACAATAAAAATAAATAAATAAAAAATATGAAACAACACAAAATAAGCAGATTGTATTAATTAATGAAATTTTAATAAGAGATGATCAGCAATAAAATGTTTATTAAACAAAATACAGTAAAATAAACACTGATGATGATGATAATTAGAATAAGTACAAACAATAAAACCATAAACTTATAAAACACTACATAAAAGCACATTCTCTGCTATGATAAAACCACAGCAAAAACACTTCAAAAGTTGTCTAACACACATAAAATTACTGTAAAAGGCTGTGAAAATTGATTCTGGCCCCTCATCCCCATTCTGATTTATTCACGTGTTTATACTGACAATCCCATAGTTTATAATTTTGCAAAACATTAATTGAGTTTATTTTGCTTTAGAGTGTTGGTCTACAGCTACCATAAGACCGGACTCCTCTTCTGAAACAGGACATGCTGTCATAAGGAACCGGCGGTAGGTTCTGGGTAAAGGCATACATTAAGATAAGTCCTGTTTCTTGGCATGTTAAAGGGTAACTTCAGTATTTTTCAACCTGGACTCTCTCTTCCCATGTTTTTTGTGTCTAAGTGACTAATGGAGACAACACTTTTTGAACCTGGTCCAGTATTGAGGGAGAATGCTGTAACAAGCTATGAGGGCAGTGAGCAGCGTCAATGTAACGTAACGTCCACTAAAAGTTCTTGTTCAGATTATTGAAGAAGGAAGGTTAAACGCGCTTCAGCCGCCTCACAAGGAATAGTAGGCCTGTCCGGTGCAGGTGGGCAATCTAGTAACAGGAGAGACTTCAGAGAGCAGTTCCAAAGCACACTGGAGCACATGGATTTAAGGCAGTAAACTTTATTAAATACTAACGTTTCAAGAGTCAAACAGATCTGAGACTCATATCCACCCAAATAGCCTCCCGTAGTAGGGAACTGACCCAGCATAGGCCGAAAAAATGGGGAGGGAACAATAGGCTGCATGTAGGCAGGTAAACAATCATACGTCATACAGTAGTAAAAAGAGAGAAGGGAAGTTGTATTTACTTTTACTTCTCTCTTTTTACTACTGTATGATTGTACGGTATGTTGAAGTCAAATAATAATAAAAATCAAAACTGATTTTATTTCCACACACACGCATGCATGCACGCACACAGACACAGAACTAAAAGCAAACATGAGATGGTCACTCTTTGGTAATCAGCAGGAGTGATGGTGAAACACTTGTGTAAGAAATGATGTTGTAAGAACTGCTTTTCTCAGAAGCAGTTCTCAGATTGTGCTGATCTTCTATGAAGCCACTCAGTGTTGCTAACTGTGGAAGTGTTCCAACACATGTGCTCATGTTGATTACTCAAAATACTGCTGCTGGTTTACAAAGCACTAAACGGTTCAGGGCCAAAATACATGTCTGATCTTCTGCTATGTTATGATCCAGACCTCTCAGGTCATCTGGATCAGGTCTGCTTAGTGTCCCCCAGAGACAGAACTAAACATGCAGAAGCAGCGTTCAGTTTTTATGCACCAAATATTTGGAACAAGCTCACAGAAAACTGCAGGACCGGCTCCAACTCTGAGTTCTTTTAAATCAAAGCTTAAAACCTTCCTGTTTGCTGCTGCCTTTTATTAAACCAAATATCTTTACTCGTGTGTTATACTCTATTTTAGTTTATATTCTAGCTTTTATTTTTAGTTTGTTTTTATTTTCTAATCTTTAACATTTTTATGTTTTTTGTTTTTTTATGTTTGTGTAAAGCACTTTGAGATGCCCTGTTGCTGAAATGTGCTCTACAAATAAAGCAGCCTTGCCTTCAAGGTTTGAACTCTCAAAATGGTTACCTGGCTCACATTAGGAAGAAACTCGACGGAAGGTGAGACACATTTATACAAAAAGTTCTTGAGCTACATTCCAACAAATTTAACACAAGGATACCTCCAAGTTATAAAGAGATCATTTTGTTCTGCTTTTCTAATGTCACAACAATGTTGGACTGGGGTCCTACAGTGCTCTTGCATGTTCACGCATGGAACACAACAATATGGTGTTTGTTATGATAAGTGAAATTATGTCAAAATGCATGAAAGAAGAAAGATTTTATGTTGCAAATTTGGTAAAACAAGCCCCTGGTTGACAGAGATAGGCCAGTTTTAGACTTGCTTAGAGTCACACACAACTAAAAACTAACTTTAAGCCTAGAAAGTGTGGAGCCCAACTATATCTTTAACTGTGCTTTTATAGTAAAAGTCCCTGTGAAGCCCCCATTGGCTCGGAGAACGCAACTTTCTTTCAGCACTATTTACCCCTCTTTCCCGATGTGGGATCAATAAAGTACATCTATCTATCTACTGCTCGCTGCACATTTTCAGCACTTATTCCGTGGTGTTTTAAAGCCACTGACATGGCAGTGGGCCGCTCATTACAAACTCATGCCAGACATTGTTCACTGCTAATTTCTAATTCAATTGAAAATCACAAACTTTCCCAAGATGCCAAACATGTCAGAAAGAATTTTGGATAAATTAGTTTTAAACGATCCAGGAAGTCAGCCAGCTGAACCAGCAGAAGTCTCGGGCATGGATGGGATGCTAGTGAGCATGCTCTATGTGGTTCAACATGCGGTAACGTGAGGAAGCCTGCGAGGCTTTTGAGATGTATGCACCCTGTGAGCAACCTTCATAGGAATGAATCGGGTGCCATCTTTGAACAGTATCCAGTTCTCCATAATACATCCATGGACGCGATACATACTGTGCGTTCCAATACCTGTACTGCCATACTATTTAGTATGCCATAAAAAAAGATTTAGTATGCCCAATACATAGTATGTCTAATGCAGTATGGCAAAAATACTAGCATTTGGCCCCATTTTGCAGTATGCAATCCAGCATGTTTTTCTAGCAATTCTGACCCACAATCCTCAGTGTAGAGGATATAGGAGCAAGAGGGTCAAAGTTCAATGTGCAATGTTATGATGAAGCAGTATGTCCCAATTGTATGCACGCTGCATGCAACAGTACATACTTTGTAAAGGCTGCTGCAGTGATCTACAGGTGGCCACAACACACCAAGATATGCTGCACTGTGCCTGCAGACGCGGGGAAGAAGAAGATGTAATGTAAATGTAATGCTGGATTTAAAATACTTAACAAATCAGCTCAACCTGGTAGTTAGACCTCAAGGTACGGTGATCAGACGTACCGGGATCGTCTTGGTCTCAAGCTGGGTGGCCTGATCTGTAAAACAAAAAAAAGTCACTACCAAATTGTCCCAGTGTTCACCACAATTAAAATATTAATTTTAGCATAATATTATATTATACTTGTTTTTCAGTGCTTACATAGATGTTTATCATGCTCTGTCACTCTCATTATTACCTAACCCAATGTAACAGGTGTGTTTAAGAATAGATTTATAATTCACCAAAAGTCCATCCTTTAATTTAATTTCTTGCTGTATCATTTTCATGTATAATTTTTTTTTTTATGTGTATTTGTATTTTTGGGGAGCTTGTTTTATTTTTGTGACTGTTGGTCTCACGATGACGTCACTTCCTGTAGCCAGAGCCCCACTGTGGACAGGTGAGTGTTTACTAATGATCCTGTTAATAGAGCGTTAAAATGCGGTCAGATTGCTAAATGGTGGTTCAAACGTCTCTTTCTTAGGCTCACAGACCTTGTTGTTTTGTGAAGTGTGTTTGTTCAAAGTATTTAAAGTGTGCACTTTGTTTTAATATGCTAATTTACCGATCCAGAGCATGCAAGTTGTTTCTTCTCCTCTTTCCTCTATAAAGGTGTGCATGTAGGAGCCCAGTCCAGTTGTATGAAGTTGCTGTACTGAAATTATTCTATTTTTAACAGGTAGGTGAGCTCCATCCTCCAGCATGCTGTGTAGCTGACTGTTTATGTTCACTGTTTAAATTAAATTTTGTTCTTTATAAAATACAAAAATTGTCGCTGGTTGGGTAAGGAATTAGTCTTTTAAAGAACTTTTCAGGACAGAATTTGCCAATATGGAATTTTAACTATATGATCAGAATCACGCACTGAAATGCATTTTAATTCTTTGCATGTTTTTGTGTAAATTTGGATTAATGAGAGTATTGTTGTGGCACATATGCATTACTCAGTCGGTAGAGACCCCGCTGAGGAGAGGTGTGCATGAAGAAGTTGTATGAAGTTGCTGTACTGAAACAGTGCTGGTGTGAAAATAAGTGAGGCAAAATAGCAAGTCAGTCTGATTATCAGGCTAAAAGCAACTACCTGTTTGTGTATGTACAACTTTGGTACCTCCTGGTGGTAGTATCAAACAGACATTGTTGCAATCCTAACGAGTAAAACCTTTTTCTACAAAAAATGCCATCAAAATCACTTGAGAGACAATCTCTGAACCCATCAGCTATCCTCTGGGGGGCAAGAGGCTGTATTTCTGGGACATTCCTTCTCTGTGTGCTGCTCATTGTTTACAGTTGCGATGCGAGACTGGAGTTGAAGTTGAGAGACAACGTGTACGACCAGATTGTTTCACAAGTAGCCAGTTTCTGTTCCACCTCTTTTGATTGTTTACCTGCGTTCAACCAAAGCCTGCTTGAAGGTGATTGGTCAATATTACTCAGAATACAAATGGAAACCAATACCAAAATCATGTGAATGCAGAATCTGTTTCTTTTTTTAATTATTATTATTATTATTATTATTATTATTACTATTTAATTTATAATTTATTTAACCCAAAAGGTTCCATTGAGATACAATATCTCTTCTGCCAGAGAGTCCTGGTCAAGACGGGCAGCAAGTAAACAGTTTCATATACGAACAAACAGGGACAGATGACATCACAATGAAAAACATACCAAAACACAACAACAGACACAAAACATACAGGAATCAGAAACTAATACAATCCAGGCAAACATAATGGTACTGCAAGAGAAGGTAAAGATTAAAAGAAGTTGAGTATGCCTTGCAGCTTGTTCCAAGCTTGCAGAGCGTGAAAGGAAAAGGCAGGTTTTTCCAGCTCCGTTCGTTTGCTTGGGACCAGTCATCACAAACTTTATTTAACTAGGAAGTCACATTGAGATTAAACCCTCTTTTACAAGTGAGACGTAGCCAAGACAGGGTCAGATAGCAGCATCCAACGCATAAAAAGACAACATAGAATCATGACAGCAACAATTGGTACGACAAAATAAATTACATCATTATACAGTGCATTAACAGTGCAGCATGTAGTGACCACTTCCTTTATTCTATGTTTAAAATCATTTAAAAAAAAAGGGTCTCAAGTTTAAGCTTGGCCTGCAGATCATTCCAGGGCGAAGGACCGTAGTGGAACAGGCTTGTTTTGCCAGCTTCTGTACTGATAGATGGAACAATCATTCGTTTATAGAGATTACTTGAGAGATGATATGATCAAATAAAAATGTTATAGTGGCTTTAAATGTCTATCTGAAGTCTGAAATGTGTGCCATAGATAAAGTCTGTGTCACACTGATGCTTGTCCAGATGTGATGTCTGTCTACTGTAGTGGACAACCCCACAGTCAGTCCAGGCTTCCTGGAAATCCCTCTCCCTGCTGCTGAAGACAGTAAATACTAAGATCCAGCAGGAAGGAATGATAACAATAGTGCTTTTTGTTCTAAGTGGGCCAAGCTGTGATTGTAATTTATCCCGTATTTCTCCTCCTCAATTCTTCCTGGAACTTTCCCTGCTGTCATTGTAGGAGTTCAGACCGCATCGAACTATTTCATGATTTCTGGAAAATCTCATTCATGCTGAAGCATGTTGACAAAACTTGTCACGACAACATAGATTTACTCTGTTTGTGTTGCATGTGAGTTTTTCCTGGAAACCCTATACAGTGAATCATTGAGCAGCTGTTTTGTTTCATGCTGGCGCTGCTCAATCATAATATTGGAAAGCCTCGCTGTCATCTGACTCGAGCAGCAACTTCTTCCAGTGACCTCACAATTACAGCGCTCATCAGCATTGTGGTTCACTGTGTGTGCTTTAGCTTTCTGTATTCCATATTGATTTTTAAACACGATCATATAAACATGCATCTCAGTGTGTGTATAGCAACATCTGTTGAGTGTTTTCTTGGAGCTATCACTAAGTGGCCATTAGTGGAACTGCAGCTGAAGAGGAGACATTCAGTCATTGTGGTTACAGCAACCACCAATGCTACAGTGGTTTAAAAATGTTGTTGTTTTTTGTTACTTTTTTAAGATGAAATATCAGAAAGACAAACCTTTTTTCAGTCATTTCTTGGGAAACTGTTTACTTTTTTCAGTAAAACACTCATTATGCAGCCAACACTATGCAGCTGTTTTATGTCCTGTGTGAGCAAGGCATTACTCCCTACCGACTGACGCATTTCTTACACTGAATTACGCCTGCCTACGGTCATGAGACAGGAGCTTATCCCATCATGCACTGGGTGAAAGTCAGGTAGACCGGTTTGATAGGTCAACAGTCAATCACATGGCTTGCAGGAGGAATCCAAAGGGAGCATACGAGAGGAGAAAGGAACCCCATGCTGAGAGGAATCAAAGCCACGACCTTCTGCTTGTTCTGTGAAGAGACCGGTTTAATCACTGAGACACAGAGTTAACAGTGAAATCCTTATGGATCCGTGTTCCGGATGAGATGCTGCTATCTAAAACAAACACCTTGACTCTGATGTCACTGAGGCTTTTGATGTAAATGTGACTTTAGCAGCAGCCTGCTGTTCCATGAAACAAATCCTCATGACGTAATTAAGAACTGATTTATTGGGAGGTGATGGTATTATTGGAGTACCAGGCAATCAAATGACGTCCATTGTTATTTGTACAGCACCGTCATGCTCTCTGCAATTGTTGCAAATGGAATTGTTTATAGTGAAGCAGAGTCACTTAGGCTATAGTGAGCGACTATTTCTTTAGCAAAGACATGAGACACAGTTTACTGGGTGCCACATAGAACTGTTTCTATGTCTTGAAGTCCTTTTAATGGGAGATAAGGAACCATCTGTCTACACTATACAATGTGTGTGTGAACGCAACTTTGTTGTTCTTAAAGGTCTCATATTGTAAAAAGTGAGATTTTCATGTCTTTTATATCATAAAGCAGGTTTAAGTTCTATATAAATACTGTGAAAGTATCAAAACGCTCAATCCACAGAGAAATACCCAGAGCCCGTGTTCAGAAACTGTGCTTTTGAAACAAGCTGTCAGGATTTTTGTCCATTTGTGATGTCACAAATATGCAATGTTAAGACCATTACACGATTTTAAATGTAAACATTCTAAATGTGTCCCAGTTTATTTCCTGGTTGCAGTGTATGTGAATGACATCAGCTGACAGGAAGTAAACATGGACTCAAGCTGTTGCCTAGCAACGCAATTCTGTTGAAATGCACTAAAACGGAGCGTTTCAGGCGGAGTGTAAATACAGGTATATTCAGGCAGACAGTATGAGAAACATAAAGTTTTTTTTGAACAATAAAGCATGTAGAAACATAAAATACAAGTATGAACCTGAAAATGAGCACAATATGGGACCTTTAAAGCATCGAAAAAGGACATTTGAAAAACTCAACAGTAATAACTGGGACATCGCTTCTGGAAAGAAACATTATTGTATTTTTCAAATGTATTTTTTATGCAAAATGTCATTCACCCTCAATTGTATTGGCCAGTGGGTGCATGAAAATCTGGGCGAATAAAACCAAAACTGTATGCATAGCTAGATATGATTCGAGGAAAGTTAAAAAAATATTCCTTAAATGGAACATTATTCTTAATTTTCATGTCCTGACTTGACTGTCCATTTCAGGTGATAAACTACAAGGTTTCTTCTTTTTTTTTTTTAATACAAGATTAGCTGTCAATAAAACAATGTAGCCAGAACTGTGACGCTGTGACTTGATCCATTTAGCATCTGGTACCTATTTTATCATTTCTAACACTGTCTATGTGTGTTTGCATGTATTGTAGGATTAGCTATGTTCTGGTAGTTTGTCAAGCTCCATTCAAATGTGCCATGTGTGTGTTGGACATGCATTTCACCCAGGAATATTGATTGGTTTGGAGGTTCACCACTGTTTACCATCTGTCAAGTCTTTCCAAGCTACGTAGACGGATGGAGCCTCTATTAGTCATCTGTACTCATTAGTGCATCGATCTGTTGAGATTAAGCTTGTTGGGCAAACATTGTAACATCCATGATTTCCTGGAGCAGGATTTTCCATGTTTCCATTAGCTGCTCTGATGTCAGGGCGCTATCATTGTAAATATATTGTCATTTCGTCTTTACTAAGTACTATTTACATACCCAACCATCGTTGGCTGATGTCAATTTGTGTGTCCGTGTGTTAGGTGATAATGATTTTTTTTTCTGACCTTGGATACGGCAGAAACAAAACAATTTCACCTCAATGTCCATCTAGTAGCTTTTCTGGAGCTTTCGAGCATATCACATGGTCTTCATCAGCACATCGAGTTTGCTGTTTCCAAGGTCAAGAATGAACTTACTAAATAGACCTGGTGAGATTGTTCTAAGACTGATGAGACATATATTCAAGGCAACCGTCCCAGGGACCCAGCCCTCCTGGGGCCCTAACGCCCGGGACAGACTGGGCACGTCAGGAGCGCGTGGCGGCTGCGTGATTCCTGCGTCGGGTGTTCAGACCACCTGCTTTTCTGCTGCTGCAGCTCCTGCTGTCAGCCCTTTCTTTCTACATAATTTGCCTTTCATAATGGCCATTTCATTTAATTATAAATGTCATTTATATTTATTTTAGACAGAGAAAGGTTAAGAAATGTGTGGTAATTTGTAATTAATAGTAATAATCCACAATTAAAACCCCAACCTATATTCATTCATGGAGCTCTGCAAGTCACTATCTTCTATCTCTAGAAGATACACTGCCGACACGCACGCACGTCTCACGCAGGCTGTGTGGCTGCGTGAACCTGTTAACACATACATCGAAATAAAAAACAACAAGTAACGCAGCCGCCACGCGCTCCTGACATTCCTGGTGTGTCCCGGGTTTAAGGCTCCAGCAGAGCCGACCCTGACCAATTTGATGCCCTAGGCAAGATGGTAGCTTGTGCCTCTTGCATCGCAGCCATTTCCATCACCAATCATTGTCGCATTGCCTCTGTATTTTTCTTCCTCTTGTTTGTTCTCTTTTCTTTTTCTATGCCTCTGCGCCAGTGAAAGCCGTGGTCAGAGGCTGAGATATTTTGGGGTTGATGTACTGCTTAGAATTTGGTGGTCAAAGGTCAAAGGTCAAAGGTCACGATTTCAGCATAACTCAGGAATCAATATGCTAATTATGGCAATTTCACACAAATGTCTAACAGGATAAATGATGAAGTGATGACATTTTGGACAGACATGAATGTAAACTGCAACTGGACTGGTTGGCGGAGACATACAACCATGAGGAGGTAATTCTAGTTTCTTCCCTGGGCATGACATGACATATTACAGTGGGCTGTCGTGGTAAGTGCACGCTAGCATGGCTGTAGACTCTTGCACTATGGTCAAATAGTCTCTTCTGCTTAGGAAGCTTCCTAACAGAGTGAAATGACCCAGAAGTATCTCAGTAGCAGCCATAATAAGAGCTGGTGGAATCCTCTAAATGTAAAGGAAAGGCTTACTCTATTATCTCCTTTAGCATAGGTTACACTGGACCATCATTTACCAAAGTAAAAGAGATAATGCCGTCCCACAAGTCCTTGCAGCAGCAACATTTAAAGCTACGGCAGACCCATGATAATAAGCCTAATGTAAGTGCAGTTGGATTCTCTAAGCACCGGTTGTCTTTTCCTAAATCCATACGAATTGCCCTTCACATCTTTCCATGACTTCATGACGTTTTCCACCGAGGTCAAGGAAAAGTGGTTCGGAAAAGACATAGGATGGAATCTTTTTGACAATTCAACTGCAGCCTTGGTCATGTTATTTTGTCTTGAAGAGGGTCCACGTTGCAAAATCTTGTTTCAGGCATGTTATTTCAGGTGTGTGTTCAAATAACCGCACAGTAAACCTGGGGCCATGTAATATTCCAGCATAGAAAAACTGTACATATTGCATACAGAGTGGAAGAAACGGGGGTTAATAGGCGCCCAGCAGCTCATTTTTGCCCCCGGGCCCACTAGCAGCTTAATCCAGCCATGTATATGTTCACAATGTTCAAGACGCTGAGCTGTGTCCTGCAAATTTGTTATTACAGTTGCCAAGAAATCCAACAACCTCTCTCTTTCCTTGGGGAAAGGTTAAGAATTCAGAGTGTATGAATTGTTGGCTGAATAGTGGAGAAACAGGTACATTTAATGGAGTTCTTCATTAAAACAACAATCTTCCAGGCTTGACTGATGTTACACTGGTTGGTAACCACCTAGAACAACTGCTGTGGGCAATGACTGATGAATGAGCCAACACTTACAGATGCCTCATTGTCATGGCAACCAGCACAACAAGGTAAGAGTCACAGATTTACGAGCTCGTAATTCGGTTATGATTTTCTGTGCCGGAGAGTCAGTGGTTGCTCCGTGTGTGGGTTGGGCTGTGTGGGATACATTTAAAAATAGAACTGCTCTTGTATTTTTGGAGGATTGGCAGCTGAAATCAGGACATATGCAGAACATCTGAGATGAATCAGGACAAGGTGTGTTCTGCTAAAAACAGGATGTCTGGTCACCCTGTAATGTGTTCAACACACATTCAGGTGCAGGCCATGTGTATTGTCCTTGAGCTGAGAACATCGTCACCTGGCTGGTGTTCATTCATGTGCTTTTTATCAGTGGCAATGTAGTACTATTTATATTTATATTTCATTCTAAAACTATACAAAAAATATCAACAGATGGTCTATTAGTGGCCTACCTGCATATCAAACAGTCATTTCTTTGTCTACCGTACTCTAGACGTTTGTGAGTATCCAGAGGGTTGAGTCCGCTAGCCTGCGCTGAACCCTCGCTGCTCTGAATCATGCTGTTGTCATATTTCGCCAGCTCTCTGTCTGTCTTTCCGCCTCACCGGTTTCCTGTCCGGGAACAGTTATGACAGTTAACAAAGCCTCTGCACCGTTTGTAATCCCTCGCTCTTTCTCTTTCTCAATAGGAGTTCAGTCAAAGTTCAGACGAGTGGAGGGCTGAATGTCTCCCCACACCACTCATCACATTCTTCCATTCCTATCTCCTGACACTAACCCTTTCTGTGGTTAAATACAGATGTTTTAGCGATTTATCGATGCAGGGGAAAAAAACGCTCATAATCTGCCCTTGCTCCTGGTCCTCTGTCTTGTTTTTCCTCCGTTTCGTGTCTTTCATTCATGTTTCCTGTTTTATTTTGTTACTCGCTTCTCCTCTCGTTTCAGATCACTTCACTTCCTGCCTTTGTGTCTTTTTCCGCCAGTTTTGATTGTCTGCCCCCACCTCTTATTAGTTTCACCTGTCCCCCATTAGCCCTGCTAAGGTGTCCTTAGATGAAGAAAACGTGATGAAGTGCCCTCTAGGGTGCCCTTAAAATTGCCCTACATGCTAGAAAACTTTCTCCACGCTGGTGCCCTTTTTCATTTTTTCGCCCCCGGCCCCTCAGACAGCCTGAGTCCGCCACTGCTACTCACCTGTTCTCACTCCCCTAATTAGTTTGTCTCTACATATACCAGCCCAGTTCCTTTGTTCTCTATCAGTTTGTCTTCATTTCTGTTTGGTTTCCTGTGGCCCGTTTGCCTGTGACCTCTACTGTAAATACCCAATTTTACATGTGAATAGTGTGTTAGTATGCGATTTCAAACAGATCCTGGGTTTGTGGTCTGGCATGGAAGTGTGTGTTTTTCTACACCACTAATACTGTTGCACTCCGAATGGTGTAATTTGCACTAGTTTGCACATCAGTGTTGCGTAATATTTCAACATGCTGCCTCTTGTGCACCAGCTTTGTGTGCTGTGCCGCAGGACAAAGGAAATATTCACATTTTTAGCAGGGGCTGGATCATCATCAATAAACATGTGACTCAGTCTTCACCAGCTGCTTGTAGTATTTTGGTTCTTGTTTCAGCTTCCTCAGAAGTACTTTTAAAGTATTTTTAGTAGTAGTATTTAAGTAGTATTTTTTTAGTTAAGAGGAAGTAGAAAACCAGATGAGTCAGTATACACTCGGTTGAGTTCTGTATGGGGTTTGTCATAGTTGAATGAGCAAATAATTGAACTGTGTCAGCGCACATCCTGCAGGGTAGTGACCAGGGCCATACACAGGGTTTTAGAAATACAGAGGTCCAAAAACTGAGCTTGCGAGGGGGGTTCAGGGGCATGCCCCCCACCCAAAAAAAATGTTTATTTCCCTGATTTATCTAAATATGTGCATTTTAAGACATTTGTGCTCTTTCTCTCAGCCTCCTTTTCAGTCTCTCTGCCCTCCATAACCTGCTCCCTCTCTGGTCTCTCTGCCTTCAACATTACATTCTTTCTCTTCATTTCTCTCTCCATCCTCCACTCTTTGTTCTCTCTCACCATCTGTATTCACTTCAATAAAAAATATGACTAGTCAGAATTTTAGTTCAAAATATCTATAACATCATTCTGACTAGTCAAAACTTCCAAGCTCTCCAGGTAACGAGTATCACTACTACATATGCCCCAGGCACAACGTTTAACCATGACTAGCTCGAAATCCACTAAACCAGCTTGAAAACTAATCTGAAACGATTCCATCTATGGGGCACAGCCGTATTGCTGTTGCTAATACTCATCTGCAAACATACACTGATCAGCCATAACATTATGACCACCTGCCTAATATTGAGTAGGTCCCCCCTTTGCCACCAAAACAGCCCTGACCCGTCGAGGCATGGACTCCACTAGATCTCTGATGGTATGCTGTGGGATCTGGCACCAAGCCGTCAGTAGCAGATCCTTTAAGTCCTGTAAGTTGCGAGGTGGGGCCTCCATGGATCAGCCTTGTTTGTCCAGCACATCCCACAGATGCTCGATTGGATTGAGATCTGGAGAATTTGGAGGCCGAGTCAACACCTCAAACTCGTTGCCATCCACATGATGTAAAAGAAAACGTGATTCATCAGACCAGGCCACCTTCTTCCATCGCTCTGTGGTCCAGTTCTGATGCTCATGTGCCCATTGTAGGCGCTTTTGGCGGTGGACACGGGTCAGCATAGACACCCTGACCGGTCTGCGGCTACGCAGCCCCATACGCAACAAACTGTGATGCACTGTGTTCTGACACCTTTCTATCGGAACCAGCATTAACTTTTTCAGCAATTTGAGCTACAGTAGCTCTTCTATTGGATCGGACGACACGGGCCAGCCTTCACTCCCCGCGTGCATCAATGAGCCTCAGGTCTCTCTGGTTCACCGGTTTTCCTTCCTTGGACCACTTTTGGTAGGTCCTGACTACTGCAGACTGGGAACATCCTACAAGAGCTGCAGTTTTGGAGATGATCTGACCCAGTTGTCTAGCTATCACATATATATATACCTACAATACTGATTGTGGCCACTACACCTACATCACCTGACAACCCAGCGCTATTCCTGGGGTCTTGAATTCAAACCATAACCTTGAATCCATTCTCACAGAATATGCTACAAACTCAAGCTTTAACATGTCATCTCAGAAGTGATGTCAGCCAAAGACAGAGCAGCTATAGGCAGAGCTATGATTTCTAGTCTAGTTGTTGTCCTGTCTCATGACTGGGACGTACAGAGATCACAGGGAGACTTATGAATATATGAATATAAAACATTTGCAAAGTCACTTTGGATATCCGTGAGTGTAAGGTCAGTACATGCCTCTGTAGAATATTAATATCTACATTATAGTTATATCCAGTTGGTTTATACAGAGAAAAGTGATTAAGTCTAGACATACAACATCAAAACTGTCCTAGCAGCAGTAAAATCACCACTTCTTCAGCTCTAACTTCCATCGGCCTGGCTATCAGTTACTGCAACGTCAACCCAAGACGTGATTAGCGGTGGCCCTGTCAAACTTAATGAGCGTGTCTGGACGACATATTGGACTTTCTGAAGTCATCTCCTCCACTCAGAAAGTCGACTTGGAGGCAGAATCTCTGACACGGCACAATCAGGAGGTCCTTATTGGAGGAGTCTATCGTCTTGATTGAGCTCAAGTTTCGCCAATGAGGCACCAGCCGGGGCCAGAGCTCCCTGGAGAATTAGCAAAGTGGGGAGGAAATACAATAAAATGTCAGGGCCAATTAAACTATAAATGCATTAGGTCCAGCTCACCCGTTGCTAGCTTATTTTGCAGCAAAAGGATTCTAGGGAAGTTGCTGCCACCCATTTAGCATGATGTGAAAACACTGTAAGCGTTTGCTGCCTGCGTCAACATGCTGGACATGAATCGTGGTGCAGCAGACTCCACCCCGACCATTATGGCCATTAATTCACCTCTCTGTGGAAGGCCCGAGACATGGAGTAGATGAGCGATGTTTTAATGGATTCACCAATGTACTTCATCCCTCCCATCAGCCATTAGACATTACTGTAACATTTTAACACATTAGTAATCATACAGGCACGTCATAAGTGACAGGCAAAAGAAATAAACATAAATATAACTTGCTGACTTGATTGGCCTGTGTGTATGCTGGCTCAGAGAGAAGCAATGTTTGTTTGCTGATTGATGACTTTGTTGGTGGTCTTCTTTAGTCCCAGTTTAAGGATATGAGAGCAAACTTCCTGATATTGTGAACAGTTCCATAATGGACCTATTACACCGATGCTTTCTATGTAAAACAGAACTGATCATTCACCTCAGCCTTGTGTTTTCTTTGAACACAAATACAGATGTTTCATGTCTCTGCTGGCTAAGCTGCTGCATGTTTGTAACTTTCCGAAACAGACAAAGAATCAGTGCCATCTTCATGGTGAAGTGAATGATTCATAATCCATCCATCAACCCTGCCTGCTGCAGCTGGAAATGATGCTGACGAGAGCAGTGGGAGTGAATTTAAACAGGTCTTGCTAATGTCATTTCACCCTCACTGCCGTAAGGCTTACATACAGTATTCGTGCTATTTATGCATGTGACCTGACAGAAGCAGGAAATATTGGCTCAGCCGTGATGGCCATTCACTCGGAATATGAACATGTGCATCATTATGAAATCATTTGCTGGCACTGGCCAGCCAGTTCAGTTTTACTCAGAATAAATCAAACATCTCACTAATTTCCTGCTTCCTGGAGTCCTCACTGCTCAGCCAGGGGTCAAGCCATTCCTCCCACAACAGTAGTGGAGGAGTACTGTGATTACATACCAATGGATTTCCTGTCCCATTTCCCTGTTAGAAATAGATATTTCCACAAACATCATCCTTCCAAATAACCCTGAGAATGTTCACGATTGCGTATATACTAAATGCGACTCCTTAGACAAAAGCATTAAAACCTTAACTTTTGCTACCATGCCTTAAACAAAGGCACCAAAACTACAAACACATTTTATGCTTTGCACTTTGCTTTCAATTCTGCAAACACAGTTCTTACAAAACACCACACCCTGTTTCTTACATTAGACACACACGTTCAAGAATTAAATCTATACAGTCTTTGGGAAGAACAAAGAAGGGGACCAGGGATGTGATTTTTTTTCTTGTTTGCTTTCCATTGCACTGTTATATTACTGTAATTATTTTTCTTTCTTTTTCTGCTTCAGCAGTTTAAAAGCTTTCTGGAAGTGCACAGAGGCTTGATACCCAAGATGGAGTCAAAAGAGCTTCTGTTTGATGTACAGGGTTAATGTGTGACGGACACATTAGAGGAAATTGTGCTCTTATCACAGTCATTGCCATTGAGAGGAGTATCACTACCATGGGCTGACGGGCTAATGAGGAGAAGCATTAGGCTGCTTTCTACAGTGATGGCCAGTATCGGTGAGAGGAGGCCAGAAGCCCTTCTAAACAGCATCAACTTAAAGCGGTAGTAGGCAGATTTTTTTGGCATCATTGGGAAAAAATCTCATAATAACATTTCAGCATATTGTAATTCAAGTGTTCTGAGAGAAAACTAGACTTCTGCTCCTCCTCATGGCTCTGTTTTCAGGCTTTAGAAAATCTAGCCCGTGACGGGAGACTTTGGCCAATCACAGGTCATATCAAAGAGAGAGAACGTTCCTATTGGCTGTGCTCCGCCTGGTGGGCGGTGCTTGGTATTTCCTCAACTAATCTCAACATTGCTACCGGGTCACAAACATTCTCATTTTACAGCTAAACCGTGCACTACAAGATGATTCTGAAAACATGAGGAGAGAAATAGGCATTACAGTGACAGAATATTGATTCATATTTGATCAGCGCTGCCTAGTTTGACCATTTGATCGGAGTTCTCGAATGATTGACAGCCAGCTCTCATAGACGGCAAATGGACGGCAGACTCCAGATCAGCTCTGATTGGTTGTTTTCCTCCGATCTGTGAAATCTTGCAGATTCCATTAGGAGCACCGGAGGACACAGAGGACACATGACTTTTTATCAGATTACCTGTCTCATGCATTACTGTCAGGATATAGTGACCGTTTTATAAAAATAACTTTCTTGAATCATCTACCCACTGCAGCTTTAACAAGCAATACAAGAAAGAAGCAGACTGACTCTGGTGTTTTCTCAGGCATTCATTAAAAAGACGTGCTGTTTAGTATAGGATCTAATAGCACCTCCGCTGCTCTGTATATGGAATTACTTGAACTCTATAAAGTGATTGAAATTGACCTTAGTCCATGCACTGTGATAATGTGAGGGCGTCCATCAAAGATCTGGCAGAGAAGTTTAGACTGGGCCTATAAGGAATGTGTCAGCCCCAGTTAGTAATATAACATCGCTCATTAATAATGCATCATAAAGGGCTGCTTGACACGCATTTCCGATCGTACAAGTCAGCATCCACACAAGTGGGCAATCAGGCCCTCTTGGCAATGATGTGAGTGGTGGTCAGAGCTGGTGGCTTAGGGGGAAGCAGTTTATCAACATTCCTGAAAATGAATATTGTCTATATGTAACACATAACATGACACATTGACACATAATTTGTGAGACACTGGTTCTTGCACCCTTTTGATACCACCTCTGACTACGAGGATAAAAAAACAAAACACAAGCACTTACCCCGACCGCCCAGCTGACTACATGGATGCTTGTTGGAATGATTCTGTGGGGAAATTTGGTAGCATATTTCCCGCAACAAGCTCCAGCACAAGGCACAGTCCCTCTGTCTTTTCTTGTACAACTGCTGTGAAATGAATGAAGATGCCTTCAAGTGCGGTTGGAAATGTCAAGATCATAATAATAACAATAATTGTGAAATATAAGTCTACTTGTGCTACACTGGAGAGTTAAACTTCACAACATGACGTCACACAAATGGGCCATTTAATCACCGCACCACCGGATCTGGTGTGAATACAGTAGTAGTACTCTCAACTATGGAAAAAAAGAACACAACAGATGACAGATAAGGCCTTAAGAGAGAGAGACTGTCCTCCTCCAGAAAACGACCCCATAGGTTATTTGTACATGCAGCTTATTACAACCCATATTTACATTTATTGTAAGGAAGCGTAGCATATAAGCGACAAAGTCCATGTAGAGAGGAGGTCGGGGTGGATGGATGAGTCAAACATACCAGATTTTGAACCAGGAGATCGCTGCTCATGTTACGTGTCATTTTAACTTTTGTCCGTAAATTCACTTATGTCACGTATGTAATGTAGGTTAAATTACACACATAACTGAAGTTACATAACAAACATACTTATTTTAACCCAAACCATGATCTTTTCCTGAACCTAACCGAGTAGTTTTGTTGCCTAAACCAACCAAACTGTGACCGTTTCACAAAGTTAACCACATGTTTAAAACTGCGACCGTAGGTATGAGTATGTGTTGATCTCCTGCCAGCGGTAGGGCGTGAATTAGAAACGCTCCTGTGGGTCGTATTAGAGGATAGGAACAAAAGACCTATATGGTCGTATGACAATAACAATGATCTTTTCCCAAACTTAACCAAACCTAAACTATATACGTAGGTGGCTGATCACTTTTTCACAGCAGACAATTAAACTTGTCCTATTAGTATGAGCATGCACAATAACAGGAAAACTGGAAACAGAAGCAGGGTCATCATTAATCATCAGGGCATCATTAATTTGACCATTTACACCTGTGCTTTTCCTACAGTGACATGTAAAAATTTCTTCTGTGAATAAGGCCTGCATTTGGAACCATCCCATGAGTTGTTTATTATGTAGTTATGGGCTCTGTCTCCTGTTATGTGTATTTACTTTTGAGAAAAGGCAATTCGTTATGGCACAACTTATTAACAGTATTCCACTGCTTTGTGGTTGCAATCTCAGTGTCAGTGTGTCTTATATATGTTTCGTTTTTTTTTTTTTCAAATTGTTTGTACAGAAGGTACATTATTCTTATTTTAAGAAAGGATACTGTAGTTGAAGTCCCAGGACAGTTGTATAGGGGGTGTAATACAGTCATTACATCAATTATCCTGATACTGTAACAACAGTGAATCCTCTCTATAGGCTGAAACTTTCCAGCATCTTGTACATATAATGATGTCATGTCACAGCATGTGTTTTCTCTTACTCGTCATCGCTGCCCTGTTGGAGCACCGTTTTGCGTTTCAATCAAGAGAAAAACACATTTATGATTAGAGGGTTTTCTCAAAAGGTCAGCAGTATTTCATCAAGTAAACAAGGTTTTTGGAGAATTTTATATTTTATATTATTTTATATTACATTGATATTGCCGCCATCTACTAATATTGTTCAGTGGCGGCCTGTTTTTTTTTTTGTCCTTTATTTCAACATATTTATTTATAAACTGATAATTGTGTGTTACTTTGCTGTGACATATGAGATGTGTGGCTTTAATAACTGGGATACTGCTGGCTTAGGGATAATATTGAGTCATTATTCATCACTCATCCATGTCTTTTACTGTGGTCTCACATTCCCGCTGCACCCCACCCCCTCACCCGACTTCACCATCTGCCCAAACAGACAGACCCCCGACGATCAGCTTACTGTGGGATAAAACCTCACCAGAGTCACAAGCCTCGTGCTTAACCCATCGAGACAGCTTGTGTGTGTCTGTGAACATGAACTGGTCCCACAGACAGGAACACTATTTATCTATTAATTAATTCATTAATTTATTTATTTATTTTTCCAAAAACATGGCAATTAGAGGTTATTATTGAAGAGGATCATCAGGCGTATTGGGTGACTGGTAGTTTGTCAGCGATAACTTTGTAAATGGATGGTAAATGGACTTGCATTAATATATCTCCTTTCTAGTCTTCTAAGAACTCAAAGCGCTTTACACTACATGTCAGCATCCACCCATTCACACACACATTCACACACCAATGGCTCTGCCTTCGGGAACAGTTTGGGGTTCAGTATCTTGCCCATGGATACTTCAACATGTAACCGGAGGAGCCGATTGGTGGGCGACCTGCTCTACCTCTGAGCCACAGCCGCCCCGAATGGAAATAACTATTTACAATTAATGCTGGTCCTGCAATTGATTGCTGCTCACTGCATATTGATTGTTTTAATCTCATCAGTTGTAATGCTAAGGGTTATCTTGATTATTATGACTTCATCAGAAAATATTGTAAAACTGTGGAGCAGTGAAGCTTTGTTCAACTTAGATAGTAGTCTGGTAAAGTATTATATAATATACAGTATATATAAATAGCTTAACTTAGTATAAAGAGGGGAACTAGCTAGCAAGGCTGTGTATAAAGTTAAAAAGAATTGATCCCAACCAAGAAATAACTAAAGTTTTTACATTTCTGTTTATTTAATATAACATTTTAATCAGTAAAAATGTACTGATACAGATGGCTTTTGTTTTAACATTTAGCTTAACAAGCGCACTGTGGTTGTGTGTGTTAAATAACAACTGAGAATAAAGTAGGTGGAAACTTTTCCACTTTTGACTCGAGTAAAACGTATGGCTGCATGGTTATGGCCAGAATGATAATCCCGATTATTTATCACAATTACTCATTGATTTTAGGGACAAAGTATTTGTATTTCACTTTCACATTTAAATAAACAATGCACTGCTTTCACTTCCGTGTTGTGCTACATTCCTGCTAATGAACAAAACTTTGCATCAAAATAAACTGGTCCTTAAGCACAGTGCATCTCCTGGAAGCAACATCAAATTGTATGAAAACTTTTTACTCAAAATGAAATCAATCAAGGTTCTTCATCACTTGAATTCAGTGCATTTTTGTTTTGCCCGTCTGCTCTCTGTTGCGTCACAAAGGGCAAATGAGTTTGAATGATATACTGTATATACTCTTCTACTCTGAACTGCAGATGCAACATTCAGGTAAGTTTTTCACAGGTTGCCGCTGTAGGATGCGCGTACCGTGCAGCTGCATGACAGCGCCCCAAAAGTGAAGCCAAAACATCTGGATCGCCCCCTGGTGGCTGGCTATTGGTTTAGGAAGTGCTTGATTTGATCTGCAGCAGAGTTTAAACATTTCAAACATCAATGTCGCAGTCGAGGGAGAGCCAAAATTTCCCCCAGGATTTGCCAGGGGTCTTCCTGGTGGTCCTCGCTGCCGTGTTTCCTCACTTGTTGCCACATGTTGTGCAGATAGAAAAGAGGATGCTGATTTCCCATGAGGACGCTCTATTTGTGTGCAATTGATGGCATCCACGTCATGATGTTTAGCGCAACTTACTCAATTTCTTAAGTAGTTAACGAAGATGAAGAATATTGAAGAGTATCGATTTGGAATGAGAAATAATTGTAGTTCTTGAAACTGATCAGTAAAATTACTCCAATATCAAATATTTTGATTGAAATTTACCAAAAATATGGATATTTTTAGTCAAATGTTTATTTCTTTTCGTGAAATTAACTTAAATAATAGATGTAAATTGAGGAGAAAATCAGCTGTTGGATTTTCTTAATTTATTTTGGTATGCCCAACTCAAACAATCACTAAAAGTGATATTCAGAGATTTTTGTTAAGGAAGGAAGCTTTATATTATTGTGATATTTACAAAACCACTGAATTATTTTTTTTAGATGTTTAGTCTAGCTTAGACTTATTAACATTGTCTTTAGTTTAACAAGAAAAACAAGAATTCATAGTTTTCATGAGAGTTAGTGCCTGTGTTTGCCTTTTTGATGGCAGACATTTTGACTTGTTATAGTGTTATAAGCAGCTGAATGGAATTCAGCCCACTACAAACAATATACGGAAATAATACCAGCTTGTAATGGCCTGAAGCAAATCCCACCTGGTACTAAATGCATTGTCTCCCAGCTGAATGAGAGTGGAAGTAGTGCAGATTGAATCTCTTTGTGTTCCTCCATCGTC
>CAKAOI010050277.1:0-25456 GCA_916701655.1 Sebastiscus albofasciatus | reverse complement strand
TATCGATTTGGAATGAGAAATAATTGTAGTTCTTGAAACTGATCAGTAAAATTACTCCAATATCAAATATTTTGATTGAAATTTACCAAAAATATGGATATTTTTAGTCAAATGTTTATTTCTTTTCGTGAAATTAACTTAAATAATAGATGTAAATTGAGGAGAAAATCAGCTGTTGGATTTTCTTAATTTATTTTGGTATGCCCAACTCAAACAATCACTAAAAGTGATATTCAGAGATTTTTGTTAAGGAAGGAAGCTTTATATTATTGTGATATTTACAAAACCACTGTGTTGGCCTTTTTGATGGCAGACATTTTGACTTGTTATAGTGTTATAAGCAGCTGAATGGAATTCAGCCCACTACAAACAATATACGGAAATAATACCAGCTTGTAATGGCCTGAAGCAAATCCCACCTGGTACTAAATGCATTGTCTCCCAGCTGAATGAGAGTGGAAGTAGTGCAGATTGAATCTCTTTGTGTTCCTCCATCGTCCGTTGGAAGGCGAACAGCTTGGTGACGTAAACTGCTTTCATCTTTGTATTTTATGCATGCCACTTCACCTTGTTAGTCTTTGAATGGTTGGGTTTCTAGGCCAAGAGCTCCTTCTCTTATTTTCTGGCATCCTTTGCTGGCAGAGGTTGGAAAGCTGTTGACTAATCAGCACAGATGCACTGCTGCTAATTGGGAAGCAGCCGGAGGGAGCTGGTTGTTTGGGAAGGAAAGAAGCACAACTTTTGACATGCAACTCTGATCCAACAGCTCAGACTGGACATGGCCTTTCCTTCTTTCTTTACATTGTCTTCATTTGAATTCATGTCAAATGAATCAAATCTCGGGACTTTTTGAGTGTCAAAAATGGTGAAATTATAGCCAACAATTGACAATTTCACAATTTAGGGAGAAGTGAAACCGTCATGGAAATACATCATCTGTTTGTATTACAGGAAGTAGATAAAGATTGTACACTAGTTCATGAGAGGCAGCCTAAACGCTCACTCATTCTACTACAAATATACATACTATGTAGTTCTTTATTCACTATTCACTTTTTGTGCATACAGTACTGTACATACATACCTAAAACTGACATCTATCTTTATCTATATCTATCATCTGTCTGACATCAAACTGGTGGATTTAGGGAGATGTGGTCTTTGGAGAAACACTTGCACTATGCCAAGCATGACCAAATTAAAACATTTCAACACTCTCACTGCTTATAACTTTGTAAGCAAAATGTACAGACAGATGACAAATTAACCCTTAAATGCATGGGTGTTTTTTCCAAACATACGGTCAGGTTTATAGTGACCCTATAAAGTCTTTAGAGAAAAACAGGAATAGAATAGTTCACTCTGGCTGCAGTAAATCTTGTTTAATCTTACAGTTACAGAAAAAAGACACATTTTTCTTACACTTACAGAAGTGCAGTGTTGCATGTTCTTTGTTGGTATTCTGGTATCTCTGCCAAGAGAAATCTGGACCGCTGAACAGCAAACACTGACACAGATACACTCAGGGCGCAGCCTGTAAATCACTGTCAATAAAGGTCGTCCCCTCAGGGTAAGAAACCTTTGACGACTGCTGCAACTCTTCGTGCCACATTACCAACTCCGTGCTATCCAGTCACGTAAGAAAATTAGACTGACAGGATTAAATATTTTCTGCTTAGTGTAAAATGACTAGCTTGTAACATTATATATATCCTGAAGCTATTTGTGATCAGTGAAGTCTCAGTTAAGTCAGTTAAGTCTTTCTCCCTCTGTGTGGAATCAGAGCTTCTCTGTTGACATAGCCGGGCCGGCCGTGAGTGTGTCTTTTAGGCCCCATTCAGAATATTATTATAAGTATTATCTCTTATCTGAGGGGGAAAAAAAGATATGAGATATATTTAGCCTCTCTACGGGCAAAGACAGAAGAGACATACATGTGTTTTTTCCCTTTGGGTGGTGGTGGCAGATTTTTTCACTTTTGATGAATCTAGGCTGAGTTTTTCCTTTTAAACTAGCATTTGTTGTAGCTAACTTTCTTTCTAATCTACACATCCAGAACTTTTGCAGGATGCACAATCTGACTCTGGGTTTGATTGCAACAAAATTGGACAATTCCTTTTATACAATTAGATTTTTATCAATAAACTAGCCTCCCTTTTTCTGCCTGGTACAGTGCACTTAAATTGAGTCAAACTACAAACTATGTGGTTGGTGCTGTTCATTTGCACACGTTACTGTTCTATAAGTGATGTCTGAACTCAACACCTTGACCTCTGCACCTCCTCCCAGAGGAGATGGGCATTGTTGGACACCACATATTTCCTCCCATTTTCTCATGGCTCCCATCCGTTCTCACACTCCAGCAGACTCTTGAGTAAAAGTCTCCGGGGGGTGCATTGTGGCAGCAGCTATTTTTGCCCTCACCTACCTCTACAGCCCTTGAGTGGTTGATGAGTTATACCATCTTGAATCAGGGGGGAATCTCAGATCCAGGAGAAGAAATCAGCGCTGGTATATATGGCCTGCCGCCCAAATCTCAAAGAAATGCAGCCAGCACTCATTTCCACACCATGCATTGTTTCTGCTCTGCTGTAAATGAGTCTCGAGGGAATTATGAGCATTGGCCAAACCATATAATCCCATCAAACCACTTGATGTTGTTGCAATCAACACTGTATGACAGTGAGCGTCTTATTTAGTGGCCTAAAGGTGTCAACTGTCCATTGACTGTCCAGATCTTTGGTCAGGATAGATCAATACATGTTTAAATATTTAAATAAATATCAGATATCCAGTCATCTGATACGATGGAGGTTCCTACTTGACCATGACTGCAAGCTCCTTTTTTGTTTTATTGTGCTATTTATCTTGGTCTATAGTGATTCGATTTATTTTATATATAAAAGTGGTTGTAAATCCAACAATATGAGGGTGGAAGTGAAGACGTAGTGTCCCGTAGTGTTTAAAATGCTACTGTGACAGAATTTATTTGGAGGAATACACTAAATGCTTTCCATTTTTGGGGAACAAAAATGGTCTACTTTTAATACGCTGAAAGTTTATTTGAAAATGTACTTAAGTATCAGTATCAAAGCCTTCAAAAGCCCACATTGTTCAGACCAATTTGTTCTCAGTGTTCTCTGTGTCTGCTCGTATCACTTAACATGCTCTTTTGAACTGTGAACGCTGGAGATGCTGAGTGCTGGTCTCTGCTGGTCGTTCACCGTGACTGAAACCAGAGCGTCCACCATAATGGCATCATTGATCACTGGCCATCTTTTCTCTGTCGCTGCCTTCAAAGCTTCCACTGCCATGACAAATATTTCTGAAACAGAAAAGCAATCTTTATCTCAGTAAGAGAGGTTTTTATCTGCCCTCCCTAAACCCCTCCGAGGCCTGATGTGCTTTTAGTCCCGCTGCCTCAGTCTTTCTCTGACCTTCGGGCGAACATAATGTGTTTTCTTGCTGACGGGCTTCTGTCTCCTCTATGGGACGCAGCAGCTGCAAGGAATTAAAAGAGACATCAACTCATATGTAATGAACGGGCACCATTCCTACACAGGGAGCTGTTTTAATCTGCTACACAGTGTATTTATGAGTTATATCAAGTATGAAAGACTTACTGTATACATTTCAGAGTGGGTATTAATCCAGTCCTGTTAGTGTTTGACCCAGATTTAGTGTCTGCTGACCTGCCTTGTATTTTCTGATGTGTGATCATCTGCAATGTCAGAGATCAGAACCAAGGATTACCAACTGGGCAACTGTCCCGAAACCTCCCAAAAACCCCAAAACCTCAGCAGTCCTGAAGGATTCAGTTTGACTGTGTTAACTGGTATACCTAATTTAACTTTTGTTTTGTAATATGTACCGCTAAACCTCATATCAGCTGACATGATAAGGGCCTCCTCAGGGCCGTGTCAAAATCTAGTTTCAAGTTTTGACCTTGAAAGTTCATTTATTATTTATATCTTAGACATAGTAGAAATAGTAGGCACCTTGTGACCTGCAATTCCAACCATGATTGGAACTGTTTTATTCATTTACTGTATAGCCTATTAGTTAAAAAAACTAAAAAGCTGATATTAGCTGATACACACACAAGTGTCTTTTTAAGGAACAGGTTTTGTGGCTATGGTATTTAGACTAACCTCAGACATGCAAAACTCAAATGATTCAATTTGCATCACATACAGCCACTCAATGCCGCAAGCGGGCCAAATATTATATGTGGCAAGACGGAGGCTCTTGGTGTACAAAATATTTCTTGTAACTGTGAGAGCCAAACTCTCTCTCTCTCTCTCTCTCTCTCTCTCTCTCTCTCTCTCTCTCTCCTTCTGTTACCTCCGGATTACTGTCTCTACTATATCAGACTACATCAGATTCAACTTTACAACTGACTCTCGGGACATAATGGGACATAATGTACAATACTGGGACATTATGTGTACTATCATGGATATAATCATGAACAATCTGTATTAGCTGTGCACTCTTACACTACCTATACTTCAGATCTGATACTGTACATACGTATATATATGCAACCCCACCTAGACTGATCCCTACCGTTAACCTGTTTATATTTTCATTTATCATTCTTGTAGGTCTAGTAAGTGATTCTTACATTCTTCAGTTGTAAAAATCTGTAGCCTATACACCAAATATATATATATTTTTTTATCATTTCAGTCAACCAAAATGTGCGTCATCTACGGCCTGGTGCCTTATCCTCTAATTTTGCCGAACCTCAATAGCTCAATAGGCTAGCTATGGATTCTAAATCCCCAAAAAGAAAAGTCTAGGAGGAAAATCAAGAATTTAATAGTGCGTGGACAGATACGACAATAAAAAAAGTAATTGAAAGACATTTCCAGAACAAGCACACAATGGATTTGCTGAAAAGCCAGCAGCAGCTTCCAGCCAAATGTCCTGAGATGTTTCTTCAATGTCCTGCCTCTCATTTGCACTTGGGCCCTCACTGCATTAGACTTAATAGGCTGTTACCTTCATCACAATGCTCAAATGTTTTGCAGCTCCCAGACAGATTTTTTTTATTAAATTGTTTTGGCCTAGGGTGAGAAGCTCAGTCATCCGTGAGGGACTCGGAGTAGAGCCGCTGCTCCTTTGCGTTGAAAGAAGCCAGTTGAGGTGGTTCAGGCATCTAGTACAGATGCCCCCTGGGCGCCTCCCCTGTTCCAGGCACGACCAGCTGGGAGGAGACCACGGGGAAGACCCAGGACTAGGTGGAGAGATTATATCTCCACACTGGCCTGGGAACGCCTCGGGATCCCCCAGTCAGAGCTGGTTAATGTGGCCCGGGAAAGGGAAGTTTGGGGTCCCCTGCTGGAGCTGTTGCCCCCGCTACCTGACCCCGGATAAACGGTTGAAGATGGATAGATGGTTTTGGCCTGAAATGGCTCTTTTGATAGTAAAGGTTGCTGACCCCCGTCTTAGACTTTATATTTGCCCTCTTCCCACTATGCATTGCAACTGCTGCACATTAATTTCCCTCGGGATGAATAAAGTTTTATCTGATCTTTTCTTAAAGATAAGGCAAAAGAAAAAAGAAAAAACCTAAAGATGAATCATCAGAATTATTTTAGAGGCCACATTTGCCCCATATAATATAAAACTCAGCTGCCAGGGTTCTCACCCACACTAAGCCCTGGCAGCACATCACCCCTACTCTCATCCACCTTCACTGGCTTCCAATCAAGTCCCGCATCAACTATAAACTCCTCATTCTCACATACAAATCCCTCCACGCCCTTGCCCCTCAGTACCTACCAACCTTCTCCACCCCTACACTCCATCCCGTAAACTACAATCCTCCGACACTGGTGTGCCCTCCACCCCCAACACCCGGCTGAGAACATTCGGCGACGAAGCCTTCAGCGTCGCTCTGGAACTCTCTCCCTCCTGAGATCAGAAATGCTTCATCCCTGGACACTTTCAAAAAACACCTCAAACACCACCTGTTCATCAAGGCCTATGATCTCAGCTGACTCTTCCTACACATCACTCTTTTAATCACTTAGCTATAGTTTCTCCTCTGTGTTATTTATTAGTATGATTTTGTGTGCCCCCTTTGTAAAGCGTCCTCGGGTTTCTGAAAGGCGCTATATAAGTCCAATTTCTTATTATTATATACTGATACAAGCAATAAATTATCTCTTCTGGCACCAGTCACTTATATGAAAAAAAATCAATATATATATAAAAAAAACAATATTTACAGAAGTGATTAATTGATTATTGCCTTCTTGCTGATCCTGATTAAAAGACATATTATGAATGTACTGTGCTTTTAAATCCACAGTAGTTCCGCCTCCCACCGTTTGACCAATCAGCAGCTCTGACACACAACCCCCTCTCTGAATTACCGACCAATCACAGCTCGTCTGTCAACACCAGCAAAGAGCAGTCCAACAGCAGCAGTCTGGTTGGTATCACCTCTCTCAGTCTACCAGCAGCAACAAGCCTGTCCAACCGACAGACCGACACGGTCTGTGAACACGCACTAACAAAATGCCCGGGCAGTGAGCGGAGAGGACAGGCAGGACTGTCCGGACGTCTCAGCTGCATACTGTGAAGGTTTTCTGGCCGACAGACCCGAGTCTCCTGCGTCGTCTCCGCAGCATTAGGTAGGTTTTTATTTGGTGGTGTTGTTGCAATGTCCCTCTCTCTGCTTCCCTTCAGCCAGGAGGAGCTGCGACAATTAAACGATACATTGTGTTACAGCAGTAACATGGCTACTTTTCATCAAACGCTGGTTACATAATTGCTAGTTTGTCATGTTGACTATGAAGACAGTAAGAATCACTTCCATGTCAAATATAATGCATGTAGCCTGTAGGAGGGATGTGTGCTGACAGAGAGCCGCTATACGTGCCGCCCTGAGGGGACGGTAACGTTAACGCTGAACTGATCGATTATCGATCAGTTACACACCTTGAAGATCATCGAGGACATTGTAGAAATGTTAAGAGGCAACTCTTCCTCTTGTACACAAAGGCTGGGCCACCAGACACTTCACGTATTTCAATTAAATTCAGCTTAAAACACCTCGGCCTTGAAGAGCACTGTGAACCAATCTGAAGTGCAGATTTGATGTGAATTTCAATTCAATTCTAACTTTATTGCAGACTCGAGGTCCAGATAAGGAAAAAAGAAAAAACAACAACAACAATACATTACATATAATACATTACAATACAGGAAGCACTATCAAAAGTCATGATTTAAAGAGATTAAAAATATAAATATTAATATATACATACATCAATGCCTTACATATAACTATTATTATGTATTATTGTATTATTATTAGTATGTATGCCTGCAGACACAAACATTTCACTTGCACTGGAATATCTTGGTCTTTTTAATAATATTCTCATTGCATCATTAAGTCTATTTAAGCTTGCTTTTTTATAGTTTGACCTCAGATGGGCTGTATATACAGTGGTGTACAATATGCTCTGAACAGGGACATCTTCACTCTGTCTGAACACATACTAAACTTCAGTAAGTGAATGTTTGCTTGTGCGTACATCTTGCTGCATTGCCTATAAATATCATCATCATCATCCGTCATGTCTTCAGTAATGAAATGACTGAAAAAAGATATTACACCTTAATACAGACACTTTCAGACAATTTGTTTCCTTTGTGGTTTAGATACTTCAGCCGAATTAATCAGAAGACCATAAAATAAATATGAAGTGTTTTATATAAAGTTACATGTTGCAGAGCTGCACCTGTTTATGGAAGATGTTTACACTGTAAAATATGTAGTTTAAAGGTGAAGTATATTGTGATATTTTGGTTACAGCCTAATGGTTTCACATTGAAAGTGTTTGATATTTCTCTTGTGTGATAGTGATGTTTAAATTGAGTGTGAATGTCCAGAATCATAGCAGATTAGATATTGCTTATGTAAAGTACAGTTTGTTTGCACTATATCATTATAGAAGCCATGTTGCACTTATATATAAAAGTGATAGTGTGTTGCTTTAAGTATGAAACTGTAATCAGTACACCTGAAATGTGGAGTTGTTATGTGTGATATTAATGGACAAATTGGATTCATGGATGTTTATTGCGCTTACCTTAAACCACAGTTATTATTGACTGAAACAGAGACTGACACTCAGAGAAAGGTGACGTTTGGAATACGTTATTGTGAATTTGAATATAGATGCAATCTGGATGACGAAATGAGCGCTTCCGTGTCTTCATTGCTGCTGCACTTTATCTGTATTTTACAGATTCGTACTTCGTTGCTGTGGTAACACATTCTGGGACCTGTAACATAAACATAAACCTTACATTGACTTTATATGACCTATGCTCCTTTGCGGGTCGAACGACATACTTTAAAAGCAGTAGCCTAATTCAATAGAGTTTGGTTTGAGGTTATGTATAACATAACTGATAATGGAGTGTGTTGTGGTTATATACTCTGTGTTTTGGCCTCTTGAGTGCAGCAAGGGTTGAAAAAAATGACCCTGCCTCAGTTAATCACATTGGTCAAGCTCATGTAAAGTAGTCTGCACCATACAGTATATTAAAGGTACTATATGTAACATGCTTTAATCACTTTATAATGCCAATGTGTGTACAGATTGTAACGTAACTTAAAAATGGAGACCTTCCCAGACTTTCTCAATTTCCTAGAACAGCCTGTGGACTGATTTCTATGTAAAGGAATCCAAAAAATCCAAAGAATATGACGCTTATGCGCTCTCCTGAGTGCCTTGCCTCTCTTCAGCTCCCCTAAAGCGCCAACAGTGTGCAGCTAAAATACTCTCTTGAGTGCTTAAGCTATGGTTGGCCGGCTTGCTGTAACTTACAGTAGCTTATGCAGCATGGATCTGCTTGGTTGCTTCATAACATTAGCTGATAAAGTAATTGGCTAGCTGCAAGCTAGTCAGTATCATGGAGCCAATGATCCAAATAAAATATAGGAACATTACAGAACATTATGTAAGGGATAATGCCCGACGAGCTGTCCATTATCAGGAATTAATGGACTACGTGGAGAGACGTCAGGATGCTGACTGCAGTCACGGCCACGGGAGTCATTAATAACAAAGATCTTCTGAAAGTTACATATATTACCTTTAATATGAGATCCACACATAGTGGAAACATGGAGTTATTATCCTGGCTAGACCCTGTCAGACGCCTAACAAAACCTTTTGCTTTATCCTGATGTGGCCTCGATTAAGTGCCAAAACTGAAAATTCCCACTGAACTTTTCCATCATTCTCAGACAGCAGTGTTGCTGTTTACCATGGCTATGTCGCAGGCTGCTGAGTGCAATGATCAGCCCGATTGATAGCTTCATATTCCCCTCCATTGCTTATTGCAGATGTCAGACCAGCAAGAAAATATAGGAAATACTTGTCTCATCTGTCAGAAACATTGTTACAAAGATGCAATAGTAGCCTGCAGGCTTACAAGGATGAATGTTTATAAAACTACTTTGTAAAGAGCTGAAAGGAGAGTTTCCAGTGGCCAGCGAGTGGCAGAGTCTACCAGTGTCCTGGTAGCCAGGAGCACATCTGCTATGTGCAGGTGGTATTAGGGGGGAAAAAAGACTCAAGTCCAGTTGAATTCAGTGTATTTCTCAGTGCTGGCTGCGCTCAGTGTGTCGGCTTCCACAGCTGCAGAGCTCCATCAGTTGGACTCAAGCTCACTTATGCTCTCATTTCCTTGTCTGAAAAGAGCAACCACTGCTGCATTACAATTATTACATTCAGTCAAGCAGCTGTGTGACCGCTGAGTCCAGCCAGGATTTCAACTGTAAAGCAGGGCCCATATTTATGAAGTTTGCTGCTCAAGGACTTACTGACGTGGGGGCCCACATTCATCAAACCTCCTAGAATAGCAGTAGATCTTCTGCACAGCCTTGTTTTCACAGTGAAACACTGGATTGATGGACCTCACAGTTTGTTGGCTGATTGTGAGTGAGAACAGAGCCTTGTGTAGTTGTCTGCGGCTACAAAGTTTACTGCCGACACACATCACAATTTTTGTTTTGCCATCTTTGTGAGTTAAAGCTACCGAGCACTAGAGAAGTGGTATTATATTACATGATGGGAAACAAGAACACATGGTGTTCATGAGAAGTGTCTGGGAACAGTTGAACTCTGAGCCAGCAAGTTTGGTGACCACCCACACATTGGTCAGGTTTCCCTGGTGACTGGCTGTATCTCAGTGAGAAATGAATGGACCTATTATTGTGTCTTGTAGATGTAGTATAACTGTGTGCAAGCAGTTTGGAATGTGGGACCCGGGCACGGATTCGAGTACACTTGTCCCCAAAGACCAGTTCGTCTGATTAGTGTGAACGCTCCATGCCGTACTCGGGCATGGTTCGTCGATCCGTACTCGAGTCCACTTGAATAGGTGGTCTGGAGTACGGTTCATGTGTACTCGGGCACGGTTCGCATCAGGTGTGAAAGCCAACCGTACCAAAACACGGAAGTGGACTGCTGGTTAACACGAATACTCAGCGAGTAGTTGTGAAAGGACAGGCTTTTTTCAACGCCTCAAATTTCCTGTAAAGGGAAAACATTGCCAACATGATGAAACATGGTGAAACACATTGCATAAATCTGAAGACATGACACGCTCCAGTACGAATCTGGCCTCTCACACCCAGGTTGATGAAACAATGCATTGATTAGTTGATGAACAGAAAATGATCAACTATTTTGATAATTGATTTAGGGCTGCAATTAACGATTACTTTTATTGTTGATTACTCTGTAAATTATTTTCTCGATTAATCAATTAGTTGTTTGGTTTATAAAATGGTGAAAATGTGGATCAGGGTTTCCCAAAGCCCAAGATGATGTCCTCAAATGTCTCATTCAGGTGAAGAGTGAATGAGAGGTATTATCAGCACAATGTACTGAAATTTACTTCTCGTCTGTTCAAGGTGGAGCTTTTAATTTCAACATGATGCTGGATAGTTTAATGAATATCATATTTTAATTGTTATACTTTGTGAGTCAAATCTGAATCTGCAACCAGTAACATTTCTCTGTCAGGTAAATGTAGTACTACAATGTTTTCCTCTGAAGTAGAAGTACACAGTAAGTAGTATACAGTTGAGATGCATATTTTCAAAGAGCTTTGGGGGCTGTTTGTAAGTTAGTTCGGGGTACAAACATTTGGCTTATTCTCAACCAGAATGTTTTCAACGAGCACTGCACTAGTAGCATAGTAAAATGAGAGAAATCACTGCCTCCTTGGACAACTAGAAAACACAATTCAGTATGATTTAGAATAATCAGCAGTGAAGTATCTATGTAGTATTTATTGTAAATACTGTTGGCTAAAAAAACATGCAAACCATGAATCTGAATAAAAATAGTCCCCAGTGCAACACTGACAACCCTGGCAGCCCAGACGGTCTCTCACTGCCTTTCAAATTGTATTTATATAACATACTGCTAATGGTAGATACTGCATGCAGGCAGGACTGCTTTACTTTGAAGTGTGACCACTTCCTGTGTGAACTGCATGTACTCCAGTAAGACATGGGCTGACATTTATTGACAATGAGTTAGTTTTCCGAGTAGGGGAGTGACAGTTTACCCAGTTCATGACAGAGGAAGCAGGATGCTTCAACAGAGGCAGTATGGTGACATATAACACATCTGCAACCTTGTAAGGTCAAAAAGAAATGCTTGAGTCTATTGGATCTTCACATTCAGATCAATGCAGAATGGGTTTCAGATGAAAGGACAAACCAACATAAAGTTTCTTAGTAAGGTGTTGTTCCATCGTGAGCCTCCAGAACAGCTGCAGTGCTTCTTGTCATAGGCTTGTTTGTTTGGTTTGAGTTTATGTTAGAACAATCTATCTGCTGATAAACTCCAGCAACATGGATTTAGAGTGACTTTTTATTGATGTTTTTGAGAAGCCGAAACATGATACTGTGATATTCTGTTCCTGTAGGAAATGCAAGGACACACATTACGACTGTTGAGCTGATGATGAATATGATTTTGGCATGACTACTGATCAGACCGAGTTGGACCAGGTCTGTTCTGGTCCGGGTCAGTTGGTGTTGACAGTCTGCAGATAAAATCACATAGTGTGTGTGTTATGTAAGGGATAATGTACAGCGAGCCGGTCATTGTTGTGAGAGAATCCCAGACAGGGCGATGCTGCCCAAAACAACATTTGCCCCAAAATGAATAGAGCTTGAACACATCATAATGTAACTCAATGTTAATGCTAACCGTTAACGTTAACTAGCTCTCCTCCTGCCGATTATCTGTCTCACGCACTTTGTAAAGTTACATGTTTGGTTTTGTTTTAGTAGCGTGCCCGTTGTGCTCCTGAGCAACCATATGCGCAGCTCGTGTCCCGTGAACGAAGTGGGAGATGGGACTACACTGCACACAGGCAGGTCGTTGCTCTTAGCTACATGCTCTTGTCAGAGGCAGAACTTGAAAACCATGCAGTTTTTTGCAAATGCTGACCTTTCAACTAAGCCAAGAAACCCTCTGCTGTTACTTCCTTTTCAAATGGTTGTGTCAGAGCAGGGCAGTTTGTTTAACGTACTTTATGGTTCTGATCGAGGCAATTTAATGCTGTTGGCGAACCACAATAAAGCAACCACTCCCTGTGTTATTCAACCATTGAGTCTTTATCCCTTCCGCATCCTTTGCTTGTGATCTCATGGGCGTGTGTGTGATATTTTATGTGGAAAAAAGGGAGCAGGCATAACATTACAGTCAGAACACCTCATTAATTTTTTTCAAACATTTAGGCTGACAGTGAATATAATACAACTCAAATAAGACAAATAGTTTCCTGTGGCTACAGGCTCTGGGATTAAACAAACATTAAAGGAGATGAATGTTATTAAAGGGGCTGGGCTTTTCCTTTCTAAAGAAATGTCAGATTGCCTAAGCTTTAATTGCTCACCATCCATTCTGAACACGCAGACCAGGTCCCTGCAGGTCATAAACAGTGTGACAGGTGCATAAGCAAATGAAATCCCCCAGGAACCCAAGGTTGACTCAAGGTTTGTACAAATAATGGGGGAGGATGGCAACTGTGTTTGCCCTCGTCCCTGGTTTATTTGCTCTGTAATCCCTGCAGATAATGCTTGGATGCAGAGGAACAGCCATGTATTAAGAAGCCAACAGTCACACCGTTGGATTAGTTTGGACACGCCGGCCGAATCGTGACTTTACTCCAACTGGAATGAGTCTGTCTTGCCTGGAGAGAGACATCTCTTCTCCCTGTCAGCTATACATTCTAGCTGGAGGTTGATTGGGTTTGTTCATAGCATGTGATTTATGCCTGAGCCTGAGGGGCAGAGGTTGTGGACAGGGTAATGGCCACAGTCCTGCTGATTGATCCTGCTGTTGTGTGGAAGTAAGGAATGCACCAGATCACAGATCTGATTGGAAACTTAATAAAGGATGGACCATTTGTCAGTAAGAGGATGGCAGACCAGGGCTGCACAAGCAAGGCCACTGTGATGACTTCTGTTTCTCTGGAACATTGTAATTTAGGTTCCTAATATTATCATTATCCCGAACTATATTCCATGTTAGGTCCAGGATATTGGTGACATACTGTGTGTTGTGGGTTTTTGAAAGTGAATGCCAATGCATATGCACTTTTTTGGTGATAGATGGTCAATCACAGATAGTAAGTGTTCCTTCCATTTGCATGCATTTAGTTTTAGCAGGTGAAAGTAATTAGGAATTAGGACAACTGCAATGAAATCAGTCTCAGTCCTTTTCCAGGGCACCAAGCAGTCCAGTTCAGTTCAGTTCACATTAGAACGGTTATTTTTGCGTTTCCATTAGCAAAAGTTGAGGATGGTACCAATATAACCGCTGCATTCTTGGTACCACCTCAGTCGAGGTTCCAAGAGAACTGAGCCGATACTAGAAAGTGGAGTTAAAATAATGGAGACCACTGACTGGTCAGAGAGAATAGACGTGGGACATCCTGCACAAAGCCACAGTTTTTAAATAGCCAAGCTGCTGTCAAGAGCGACTGCAATTTATAATTCACTCGACCCAGATTTTTAAAAATGGCAGCTCGCAAAACGACACCATACAGTATGCCGTACGAAGTGCAGATGTTCCTCTGTGTTTGGTTGCTGTTGAAATAATTCAGCGAGTGTCCTGTTAAAGGTGATGTCAAGGTAGTGTCATACTCCATTGCTACGGCAATCAGCTGAGAATGCCACCTGCACTAAGGGGGTACAATCTGCAGTGGGAAACAAAATAGAGAAAAGGACTCGGTACCAAAAGTCCAGTCGAGTTGAGCTGAGCTGTACCATGCAGCAGAAACACGGCATAGTAAACAAGGACACGGTGTCATTGATGTAAAGCAGCAGAAACCAGGCTATTCCAGTGTCATCCGTTATCATGCGGAGCTGCAGCAGCAGTTTCAGACCTGCCGTTTTTCAACTGCAGGTTCACTCCCATCTGTGCCACCTTTAGGCGAGGAATTGCATTAAAAAATGAGTCCGTGCAGGAAGAGTGATAGCTGGTTGATGTATACAACCATATGCGCCGATCGCGTGGGAAGGTCGATCCAAAAATACATGAATACTTGATTAATCAGGCTGATAATGGGCATATGAATGCCTCCCAATGTAGAACTTGGTTATATCTATACTTGATTTAAAAACGTATTTGAGCTTGCTGACGTCATGGTTTTGACGGGCGTCATTAGAGAGAATAAAGTTCTAAATAGAGTGAGAGGAGTTATTTCAATGAGCTTGATTATGTTGTGAAATGTGAGGGTGAAAGCGGGACGCCCTGCTCTGCCCCCCACTTTTGGTGTATTTTGAATCCCTCCACTCTTCTATTTAGAGGCAACAAACTGGCTCTGTTCAACGCCTGACTCCAGCTGATTTTCTCCTGCCTATGCCAGACGGAGTGATCATTCATCGACTAATCATCAGAACCTATAATCAAAGAAACATTTTAGCTTGCCTGGCATTCTTATCAAGCAATTAATTTGGATCAAAGGAAACTTTGTGGAATCCTGGTTTCCTGTTATTTTCCTTTCCTTATCAGTACCACAGACCCTCTCCCGCCAGAGCTTCATGAGGTGCGTAGTTATTAAGTGTTGATGTGGTTTGGTTTCACCGTCGCTCCGTGGAGAGCAGCCTCAGCCTCCGCTGCTTCCCCTAACAGATCAATGGAGAAAATATCCTGCACGGAGGATACAGTATCAGTAACAGGAGAGAAGAGCCTCAATTAATTTAACACAAACACATTTCAGCCCTGGTGTAAGATGTAACACGACACTGGTCTGAATCTCAACCACAGCTTGTTATCAGTCAGGCATTCATAAAGCTTCACCTCTGAAGGGACTCCATCTCAAATCGCTATCGTTAAGGTGTATCAATAATGCTGTGCAGAATGATTTTAAGACAGAAATACACCAAACAACCCTGGACCATTTCTGGACCCTGCCTATTGTTTGGTTGTTTATCTTTTTCCTAATACTTGCTCATCAATTAATCGGCCAATCATTTAATCGTTTTGTCTACAAAATGTCAGAACCATCAGTCCAAAACCCAAAGAAGTTCAGTTTACAATACCATGTCAAAGAACAGCAGCAAGAAGCTTGGATCTACAGAATTTTGACTGAAACTATTAATGATAATCAAAATAGTTGCAGATAAATTTTCTTTTGACTGACTAATCCATTATTTGACTAATCATGTCAGCTCTACTTTTATGAACATGCAGAGGAAGTACTGTAATTCTGGGAATGAATGTAAGAAATCAGCAATATAAAAATAAAGAAATAAAAGCAGACAAAGCAAGTTGAGAGGAGTCAAGTTTGCCTGAAAATACACTTAGTAGTGGGCGATATGGATAAAATCCTCCTACGAAAAAATGTAATTTAATGTTCCGATATTATGATATATCCTGCTATAGTAATGTATCTGGTAAATCTGTTGAGAAACTGATAATATAACCAGACAGGAATGTCTGTTTTTGGCTAATGCTGTAGTAATAAAGAGCCATCATCACACACAATGCTAATATCATATAAAAATCCAGTATTGACATCAAGCAGACCTGCTCATAGCGTTACAACAAACCTTTACCCACAATGGTAACATCCCATTTTGTCATCTCATGGTATACTACATATTTGGGGTGTGACGATTGACTCAGCTCATGATACGATACCATATTGGGTTCACGATCTTGATACGATACGATATAATAATAATTTTAACAAAACTTGAATGATGAAAATATATGACTGAAAAAGTAGCCTTTTCTTCAAAAGACACAAAATGCAAAACAATGCTGTTGTTTGCCTTATAGTTCCATTTTTATGGTATCAGTCCTTCCTCCTGTCCTCTGTCCTCCATCAGTCAGTAACAGTCCTGCCAGCTTTAGTTTCAGCTTGTGTAGCCAAGGGTTACGCTGCTCCTGTACTTTATGAAGATAATAAATTAATAACACGGAGGCTGCATAGTCTGCAGCGCATCACCGCTTCACGTCTTCCGTTCCTCTATTCACAATAAACTCCACGGACACAAACACTGAAACAAGGCTTACTAGAGAGAACTAAAGTCATTCACAACTCAACTAAATAACTTACACGTGTTAACAGTTAGCTGTTAGCTGCCGAGCTAACCCGCTCTGCTTGTGTAAACAGCAGCGGTGGATGAGAGACTGCAGACAGAGCAGATTGAAACGTCGCTTTCCTACATGTGTAACCGTTTCATCCTGTTTATGCTTGTTAAACAGGTGTAATAACGTATCTTGGCTTTACACATGCAAAGTTTTATTGCACTTACACATAGTTGTCAACTCGTTTCCACGGCGGCCTCTCTGATCAGCTGTTCACTGTCTGTGTGTGTTGATGTGTGTGGAGCTTCGACACAGAGCATCAAGGCCTATGAAAGGAGGCTGGGTCACGGGCGGACATGGCTCTTGGGGTATGACACATGTGCGGTGTAACTGAAGCTGCCGCCGTGCGTTGCGATTGGCTCAATTTCGGAGAGGGCAGACCAAATTTTACTGCGAATGTGTTGATATGACGCATACTCAGCCTCCTTCTTCGTAGTGCCTATTATGCCTTGATATCGTGATTTTAGTTTTGCCTCACGTTTTTCTATTGCGATATTTCGTGGCGCGATATTTCACACCCCTACTACATATTGTCATATCGCCCAGACCTTCTTGTTCACTGTTCATGGACATTTCTACACATACACTTTCAGTCAGTTTGCAGCAGTTCTCTGTGTTTAAGAAAATTGAGTAATGACTTGCTCTGTAGTTTATGGTTTACCTCAACTGGCCTGTGATGAGACCAGTGACTCATCTGTGGTTGTCTCTCACCTTCCACCTCTTTGGTTCTCACCGCTTTCTTCTCGAGATCAGTTTCCCACCCGGTTTGCCTCCTTTCATTTCCTGCAAAACTTTACCTGTTAAGTTCACTATCATAGATGATCGTACTTTTATCAGTTATTTAGTATATATCTTTTGTTGGTTGCTTGTCTGTATCATTCTGTGCAGCTACTGTTTTAGTAAGGCCTTCCTTGAAAAAATGATCTTAAGTCTCAGTGAGATTTGACCTGAATTGCACTCAGCCGCCCAGATTGATTGTATCTAACTGCAGAAATGAATCCGAATCTGGTCTTTCCCTTTAAGGGCAGTTGCGGCAGCCTTGGGGAAATGGCAGGCCCCTGTTGTACTCCCACTAATAGATTAAAGGTGTTGGCAGCCTGGCATGCTTTGTGACTTCCCCCTCCCTTTAACACTGAATCACCAAGGAGAAGACAGAGAGTGTGTGGGTGGGCTGAAAGAAAAGACAAAGACTGACGACAGGAAAAGAAAGAAATCAACATTGTCAAATGCTGCACTGTAAGAACCTTTGGGCAGTATTTACGCATTTTCTACATTCCTCAGTCTCAGTGCAGAGGTAACACTTGAAGCACTTATCTGCAGCTTAAGTTCCCTCTCACTTGGAGGCTAATGCAAGGAATTAGCTGTAATGTTTTGTTGTGAAATGCTCCTAACTTATATAACTACGAGTTAACAGTTGAGGATGTTTGCTTAAAAGCAACAGCAGCCACGTGGCTCATTAGGTATGAGTAACCCACTGGGAAGAAGTTGGCAACATGGTGTCAGAGAGGAAACAGATGGCAGAGTGATGCATCGGCCAGCCCTGGTCTGTCCCAACCTGGCCAAACAGATTCACATACAGTACAGAATATAGGGACTTATGTTATGCCAGGATCAGACTACACAATATTTTTGACGGTTACGATGGTCACTATGTCAGATTAGACGATAGAGAGTCATAAATTCTTGTTGTGACTCCACCACGACAGACTACACGTCGGTGACCTGTTCCGACAATGCACACTCTCCTGGCACCGAGCGCATACTGTAGCTATAATATTACACTGAGGAAAAAAATGACAACGAGAATCCCTCAAATATTCTGTACTTTATTTTTCTGGTTGTGTTCAATACCTGAGACCTAATACCAAGTTCCTTTCTAGGAAAAGCTTCTACATTATGCAGGTCAATACCAGCATTTTTTGGATTTGACCTGCCAGCTAATATTTTTTGCGAAAATTCACTATCTATATCTCCAGGCATGTATTCTTGTTGAGGCGGGACATACCTTTTGAATAGCATTTAGATGATGGAATTCTCACATTGGCTAATCATAATAGAGACAGTGATGGCTGTAATAACTTTGTGAAATGTAGTTAATCCCCTTTTTGAATTTTTGTGGTGCCATCTCCATCTAAACCTAATAGTTTGAGAATTAGTCAGCAGTCAGTCTTCTTCATTTCTATTGATCATACTCCTGTTTTCAAGTTTTAGTGTTTTTTTTAGCCAGTGTGTGGTTTCCTCAGGGCTGGGCACAGATGGAAATTGTTGATTTCCGCCTTCGTCAGCAGTCGCCGTTGGCTGCCACACATGTAGTCAGAAAGGCAGTTCTAAACATAGCTGTATGTGAAGACCTTGGGATCTCCATGAAACTTCAGACTTTCACATACTCCCGGGGCATTTAATGTCATTTAGCAGTTATCTATTGCTGGAAAGTAACAAAGTCCCTAATTAAAATCTCACGAGTTAGAACAAAGAAGATGACAGTGTCTTGCATCATTCTGTTGTGCTCTGCTAAGACAAATATGCATCCAAACAGTCCCTCAGATACCATGAAGGGGAATCTGCTGCTCTGGGTTCATCACCCCTATCACAGAGTGATGCAGAACAAGGCTGATAGAGTCTTTCTTTCTTTCTTTCTTTCTTTCTTTCTTTCTTTCTTTCATGTTTATTTGATAGGAACAAATACATATACATAGAGAATTGCACAACAATCTTCCAGTTGAATGTGTCACAGGCTGCATTTATAGCTACTGCTAATTTCCAGTGCACGTCACTAGAAGGGCCTTTAAAGTAACAAATATAAAATCCTCCTCCCTCTTACACAGACACACACTTTTAAAAATTCCTTCAATTTATTTTTAAAATGTTGAAAGTGTTGGTCTTTTTTGAGTTCAATAGGCAGCACATTCCATAAACTCCCTCTATAAAAAAAGGGACATCTGGCCAGAGGAGGTGTTGCGCTGCGATACTTTACAGTTAATATCCAAAGGCCTGTAATGGTCACACCATGTTGCAGAGAGCCTGAGGAGCCTGGCTCTGTAAACACTTAGATAAGATTTCCGTTTGCAAATGCAATGTAGTTGTCAAAACTTAGCATGTTCAGGTTTTCCAGGATGTGAAAGTGGTGTGATCTTATCAGCCTTATGCAATACAGACACTGAGGTGTGAGAAAATCATTGAGTGCACATATATATATATTTTGGCTGCTTAGCTATTAAATGTTAAAACGGCTCGTCATATTATATCAGTGATGCTGCTGCTACGGTGTTGGAAAGCTAGCATAATTTGAAAGTAGCATAGCCTCAGGAGCTCCGTCTAAACCCACCCCTTCGCCTCTGGGCTCCTTCCAAGGCAACTTCCCCCCACCCCACACACACACACACACACACACACACACACACACACACACACACACAGTTAACAAGTTAAGGTAACAAGTTTGTAGAGGACTTTCTACCCACCACTATTTCCACCAAGAAACTTACACCAGACTGAAAGCAGTTTGTAATGAGGCCATTCTGTGCACACACCCCCAGAACTCATTAACAAATAAGCTGCAGTAAGCCTGCAGCTTTTACTTGTAGTGTTGTATGCAAGTACACATTACCCTATCTACAGAATGAGTTTATGTGCATGCAGGTCAAAATTAGAGGCTGAAGGCAAAATGTCACAGATGATGTATGCGCTACCTGAGGTTCCAAGCCAGAGTGATGTCTCGCAAGATGAAAAATAATCCTTGTTTCTACACACAGCAGAGAGTCTTAGTCATTTATCTTTCCGTCACCATTGAATTATTTCTAACTCTCCATAAAACGCCTGAGAGACAGAGTTCATTAGTTTTTCTGGTGGTTACTTCATTGTCATAATTGTGTTTGAAGCAGTTCTGCGTCAACTTTGTGATTCAAGACTGTCTGCAGTAAAATCACTCAGTAATGTTGGCCTGAGATCAAAAGGCCTGTCAAATAAAGAGATTGTGGTGATCACTCTCCTCTCTCACTCTGTAGATCTGTTCTGAGATGTGTTTGACGTGCATTCAGAGTGTCCTGGTGGCTGACATCTGTCACAGGAGTTATTTTAAAATCGGGGACATGAAATTGTACTTTTGATTAGGTTTTGTTGTTAACTCTGCTCGAGGAATGTTGCCCTGGTGTATAATCAGCACTAACTGCATGTCTTTTGTGTTTTGTTCCACAATCCAGGCCTCATGGAGCTGGGGACTCAACGCCTGCTGTGCACCAGGGAGCTCGATCCATGCCCGGTTCCCAGCAAACAACCATAAAGGGTGGGAACCTTGATTACCCTTAAGTTCTTTTTTCCCCATCCCTCCCCCTACATTGCCCCTGTGGTGATATTGTCCTCTCCCCCCTGTGGTCTGCAACATGATTGGCAAGCTGAAACAGAACTTGCTGGTGGCCTGTCTGGTCATCAGCTCGGTCACGGTCTTCTACCTTGGCCGCCACGCCATGGAGTGCCACCATCGCATCGAAGAGCGCATCCAACCGGGCGGGATCCTGCCTCTGTCAGCGCTGGGAGGCAGCATGCGGACTACCTTACGGACAGGCCAGAATCTCAGCACGCCTTTTATTTACAACAAAGACATGCCGCTCATCTTCATCGGTGGAGTGCCCCGCAGTGGGACCACGCTAATGCGTGCCATGCTGGATGCCCACCCTGAGGTACGCTGTGGCGAAGAAACCCGCGTCATCCCTCGTATCCTGGCCATGAAGCAGATGTGGAGCCGTTCGGGCCGGGAGAAGATGCGCCTGGACGAGGCCGGTGTGACAGATGAGGTGCTGGACGCCGCCATGCAGGCCTTCCTGTTGGAAATAATTGTCAAACATGGAGAGCCCGCCAACTTTCTCTGCAACAAGGACCCTTTTGCTTTGAAGTCGCTTTCCTACCTGGCCAAGATCTTTCCCCGTGCCAAGTTTGTACTCATGATTCGTGATGGCCGGGCTTCGGTCCACTCTATGATCTCACGGAAGGTGACTATCGCTGGCTTTGACCTGGGCAGCTACCGGGACTGCCTGACCAAGTGGAATCGGGCCATAGAGACCATGTACACTCAGTGCCTGGAGGCAGCGGACAAATGTCTACCTGTGCACTACGAACAGTTGGTCCTTCATCCTGAGAAATGGATGAAGACACTGCTGAAATTCCTTGACGTTCCTTGGAATGATGCCGTCCTCCACCATGAGGAGCTCATTGGGAAAGCAGGAGGAGTGTCCCTCTCCAAGTAAGTAATATTGACAGCTCCTACAATATTTCCTTTTTCCTTTCCCCAGCCCGAAACCCAAGCCTTGATGTCTTGTTCTGTACTTCTGTAAAGGTATAAGATGCAGCTGTTTAATTAGATGGAATTTATAGACTTGGTTGAGTTTAGTTGAACTTTTACGCTTCATTGTTTACGCTGTAATTGTAGTAATTGTAGCCACACACAGTAAAGCATTCCTCTGTGTCTTTGATCCCTCCTGTTTGTAGGTCTGGGAGAAACTTGTCCATGTTGTTCCATCCAAACACAACTCTTTAATTTTCAGAGTAATTGCAACATAGGCCCTTTCAATGCCCTTCAAGAATAGATGTTCTCTTTAAGCACTTCCCTCAGACTGAAACTGAACACCTCCATTATCTTCTTGCTTTTAACTTGTTTGTTGTATTAGGGTTTAGTGCACTACCTTGTAAAATGGGGGTCAAGCGGCCCCTTGTCTGTACCACTGTGTGTTTAAACTAAGCTTAAGGGTCATTTAAGGACTTCCAACACACTAAAGTGGTGACTAGCAGTGAGACATGAATCACCATCCATCACTGTCATGCTGTGATTCATTTCCAGTTCTTTTTTTTTTTTTAACAAATCTATTCATGTCAATGCTGATAATGAGCAGCAGAAGCCTCATTTTGTATTACTAGATGCTTCCTCTACAGCTGCAGATGTATTAAATAGCTCATTGCTGACGTAATGGTGCTTAGATAAATATTTACTGTTCCAAGAAGTTATGATTTGTGCCAGCCTCGCAAGCTCCACACGGTGAGCTGGGCCTACCATATATCACATTCCAAGTGCAGTAGAAATGAGCTTGGACATGCCCATGTCTACTTAGCTTTTAACTACTTGGCCTGAAGGGGAGAGACAATATGGACCTGCTTTTAACCTGGAGAAAAATGGACATGTAGGTAGTGGTGTGTCAAGTCGTAGATATCACTTTCTATTTAATATCAGTTCCTGCATGCACCTCTGGCCTTGATTATATCCCTCCTATGTTTTCACTAAGCCTCCAGACTTTCCATCATTACATTTCATTTAGAAATTAAACATCCTACGGCTGCGCACAGCGAGGAACCTAGTCATTAGTGAACACATGAGATTATGTCTCTACTACCATACTGTAAGCAGGTTTTCCTAATGGCCCTGCCTGGTGCCACAGTTGTTTTGGTTTCAGTGATTTGGGAGGTTGGCCTCTGGAAGTCATTGAGGAAACGCTGAAGGGGTGCAACCCCATTCCTCGCCTCTGTCTACCCCCCTTCCCTCTGCTACCCCCATCTTCCTGCCACGTAGTACCAAAACACATTCCATATCCTCTGGAGACATTTGGGCCACGTTTTGTTATTGTCTGCATATGCTAATGTTTTTTTTATTGAAAAGTTTTCCCTCCAAATGACTTTAGCCTTTACTGCACTTCTTTATGAACTCATCCCTCTTCCTCTGTAGTAAAAAAGGGAGGGTAGATTTCCTTCCTCTGGTTGAAAATGTCTAACTGGCTCCATATTTCATTTCTCTCTCCTTCTGTTTTCCTTCTTGAGTTCTAAGACTTAGACCTGTTTGACTACGAGAAGAAACAACTTAAAGAACAAAGAGTCAGCAGGTTACAGCAGGGGTCAGCAATTAAGTTCAATCATGGGCCAGGTTTTTTTTTCAGCAGTGTTCATTGTGAAGTCATGAGTCATCATCATGAAGTGCAAGAAGTGTTTTTAAAGGCAGTGTAAAACTAGATCATGACGATTCATTTAGGAATAACATTGATTTATAAAACTGTTTGTTTAAGGATTGTATCTGAGAGCAGATGCCATTTTTACTATGAGTAAGTGAGGACATATATACACAAACCAGTGTAAGCTGGTACACTGGACTGGACCAGCAAAACTGTAAATCAACCCAATTCTATTCTGCATTGGCTTCACCTCTCAGAGTTGCACAAGCATGAGACTGTTTATGCTGAAGTGGTTTAAATAGTAAGGTTTTAGCGAAGATGCATGTGTTTGGGAAGTAGTGAGCATACGACTGGATATATGAGACTTGGATGACACTGCACGAGTTTACTTCAATTCATCAAGACTTTTCTCTGTTTTTTGATCGTTAGTTCACCTTGGAGGCATTTGACAAAAACAAAAACTTTTCTTCAAGAATTCAAGGTGGTGAGGAATTGATGTACAAATGGTCATTTTAGAGGTGAAGTATTTCTTTAAGACATAAAGCAATCTAAGTAAATTAAAAGTCTTTCTCATTCGTATTATCATCATTAGACATGTCCCGAAGTATTGGTATCTGAGGCCAATCCAGGCATATTTTAATCGATTGTGTTGGCTAAAATAAAGCCGATCCTTTCTCTACTGTACTCTACAGCCAGGCAGGCTCTAAAGTGTGGGCATTTTTCTGCATATGCAAGTGGAAATTGTGTGAATGTGAATATATTTGTGTGCACCGGTGCGAGTGACTGAACTCTTACATCCAGTTTGGAAAACTATGCTAAGCTCCGAATCTAATTCTCTCTGGATCCTTAGCAACGACCGCTGTACAAAACATTCGGGTAGCAGCTCCTCATTTTTAGCCGACACTGACCAGTGCCGGCAACAGGTCATATCAGCTATCACTAATTAATGTTCATTCCTTTAATAACCTGATGGCAGGCCAAAAGACAACCAATATTAAAGGCCTTGGCGGGATCTGGGCCAAAAATACTTGATTGAGAAATCCCTAAACATTATAATTTTTTTTACAATAAGAATAATGGTAACAATAGATTTTATTATTGTAAAATATTAAATAAGAATTTCAACCAACCATGAAGCAAAATAAACATCTTCAATCTATACACCGTTTGTAACTAGAAGATAAATCCAGTTAACCAAGCTGAAAAACTCAAAAGCTCATCTTAAGATGCTGTCAGGTGTGTTGATGCCATGGAGACTCTAAATTGCTCTTCAGCCATGCAAGTACAACACTGGACTGCTACGACTCAATGGCAAGGACTCTTGAGTTTCTCAGAAAGACAATGTCCTCATCTCTCATAGTAACAGTCTTTCATCATCAGCTGTGTCCAGACACGAGAAAATCATCTTTGGTGGTCATGTTGGAATAAAACCTGGTTTCTGTTTAACCTTTTTCCTTGCACAACCCCGGATTGCTACACCACTTGAAATAGAAAAAAACAAACATGAGGCCAAGAGCGATAAGAGCTCTTTGGGATTCAGATGCAGATCTCTGGTCTTTTAGTGCACACGTCACCCCTCCACAAATTGATTCCCATCAAATATTAATGAATAGGGACCTTAACCAGAGCCCGCTGAGCTGAGCTGCAGATAGACATGGAGACACTGCTTTGTCCTGCATGTCTACATCAAACTACATTGTTAACAGGGACAAAGTCCAAGATGCTTTCTGATACAACGTTGATCTCCAGGCCAAAAAACAGATTCACATTTGGATTAACCTCACATGGTTGATCCATACCACTGCCTTATTTGATGCATGATAGATTGAATTGGATGCATATGTTAAAAGTAGCTTAGCTGCTTTA